>ML677335.1:44925908-44940284 GCA_007922305.1 Dermatemys mawii | reverse complement strand
CAGTCGGGGGGGGGCACACGAAGCAGGGAGGGTCGGGGGGCCGTGCGGGTGGCACACGGAGCAGGGGGGGTCTGTCTCGGGTAGCCGTGCGGGGAACACACGGGTAAGGGGCACATGGAACAGGGGTGTCCCGGTGGGGGTCACACGGAGCCCGGGGGGGGGGGGGGGTGTCTCAGGGCCGCGGCGGGAGGAGAAGCTCCCGCTCCCTCCTCCCCCGCGGACCGGCGGCGCAGGGGGCGGGGCGCTGCGTCTGTGCGCGCGGCCCGGCCCGGCCCCGGCTCGTTACTCTGCGGCCGCGGATGAGGCAGGAGGCGGCGGCGGTGAGTGCGGGGCCGCGGCCTGTCGCAGGGCGAGGGGCCGGGGCCGCAGGGGGAGCCCGGCCCGGTTCGGCGCGGGGGATGGGCCTGACCCGGCCGCTGTGTAGATGTTTTCGTTGAACTGGGGTTGGGCGAAGGGAGGCGGGGCCGCGATACCGGGCTGGGGGAGGGGTGCGGCGCCAGCACAGGGCTCGGTGGGGATGCGGGGGAGGGGAGCAATGTGTGAGTCTTTGGGGGAGGGGTAGCGGGACGGGCTGCCATAATGTTCTGGTGGGGACAAGTGGGGGTGTGTGTGCAGTGGGGGAGGGCAGCGAGTGGAGATGCATGCAATGGGGAGGGATGCAATAATATCTGGCTGCTTATGGGGGAGGAGGCAGCTGGAAGAGGTAGGTGTAGTGGGCCTTGGGGGAGGGGCAATTAGTGGGGGTGCATTGTAAGGGAGTGGAATAATATTTGGTTGTTGTGGGGGAAGGGGCGGCTGGCAAGGGGTACTTGCAATTTTTGGGGGGAGAGAGGCAGCCAGTGGGATGCATGCAAGGGGTGCAGTAATGTTCGGTTCTTATGGGGCTGCAGTAACAATAGTGGGGGCGGGGCAGCTGGCAAGAGAAGTGATCGTAGTGGGATGAAAGAGGAGGTATAAAGAACAGTGGTGGGAAGAAGGGGTGCCAGAGGCCGGGGCCTGTACACATGTAATTCTTGTTAGCCCTTGATTCAGGGACTTTCATCATCTGTTCAGCACCTTACACTGCTCTTGCATTTTATACATACCCAGTATCAGGTGGATGACTCTTTTCAGCAGTGCTGGGCTGTGGTTGCATGGGGACTGGGTGACATACTGGGAACCAGGAGAGCTCTACAAAACAAGGAGATATGTTTGGGGGGTGGGAGAGAGAGGAGGAATATCTCTTTGTTGGTTTGGCAGTATAAGCCTTAGGCATAATGGACAATAGAGGGACTTTTCACCTTGGCAACAAGGTAACTCAAGCTGTGGAAGAATCTTTTCTCACCTTGCATACTTGCCCTATATGTAGGCTTGGTAGAATTTGATTTTTTTGTATATAATTTTGACAATATAAATTTTATTTTAAAGTATTTGTTTTAATCAGTTGAAATGTTTACAGTTGTGGGAAATGATGGAGTCTGTTCAGACAATAATGATCGTAGACACTGAGATTCAAAAAGTTACAGTTTTATAGCTATTAAAATACAAATTGTCAATATCACTCCAGAATATATAAAATAAGCATCCTTAAGTCAAACTCTAGTAAGTTCTCAAGCAGCGTTTTTCTTACTTGGCATATTCATAAATTTTGGAAATATCTTTCGTTTCTGTGTCTACAGTAAAATCAGCACTTATCAACATTTACAGATAAATTTTGTTATCCAAACCTACTAGTATTTTATTGCAAGCTCTTTTGAGGAAAAAGATTTGAATTGTAAAGTAGCAATTTGAAGTGAATGAGATCTGTAACAACATTCCAAATCACTGCTTTTGAAAAAATGCCTTTTTGTTCCTCTGGGATATTTGACCTCCAAGGACAGCTGCTTAGGGAGTTTGGCAATATTTTTTCTCTCTTCTGCATTTTAATACTGATACTTTTTGTTAAAAGTGAGTGAAGTATGTGTTTGCAGCTTTTCTTTTGCCCTCCTCTGGTTTCTCTTTGTCTCTAGTAGCATCAGAACTGAATCTGAAAGCTTCTGATTTCTTCAGAGTTTTGTGTGCAGTGGTTCCATCAATGCAAAGTATAAGAGTCTGTTAGCCGGTGTCTGTTAATAAGCTGCAAATATGAATCCCACAAGCCTTGTTTCTTCCCAGTTATGGTGGCATAGTTGTGTTTATAGTCTTGCTGAATTTCAGTGTCATATAGAGGGGGCTTGCAAAATTATTATGAATATTTTTTCAGCCCAGGCAGAATATCTGCTTACCTAGCCTGACCATAATTATGTAAACATAAATGATGTTTTACTGACCTATCCAAAGAAATTAATTGCTCTAGGGCAAGTGTGGGAGTAGAGTTTTTCAAGCTTGTGTTACAACTTGGTTTTATTTAGAGGTTTGGCAATTACTTTTGCTAACAGTCTGCAATTAATTCATTGAAAAACTAGTTTAGTTTTCAGAGTTACAGGCAAATGCACTCCTCTTTGGGTGAGTTGGTGTTTAAAACAGTTATTTAGCATGTTTTATTTTGTTTGCATAAACTGGTGCACTCTCAAGAATTGAATTCATTTAGAATTAATTCAGATTGTAGCCCGAATGGATATTGGGTGAAATTCCTAGCTAAGAGTACTAACTAAAAGTGAATTAAGTGACTTTTTAGACCCCTCAAATTGTATGTTCCATGAACAAGAATATATAATAACAAAGACATAGCTGATGAAATTCAAATATGCCTATGCCTCTGTTTTGACCTCAGTCAATGGAGGCAGCCATCTTAAATTATTTTTCTCTTATCTAAATCCAGTGATGCTCTTCAGTGTTTCTGTCGAGTAAGTTCTAATGTGTAGAGGAATACATTTTTCTTCATATGTGTATGTGTGTTAAACGGTTTGTTTTCTTTGCAGGTGAGACCCTGTGCTGGCAGAGTGGTGAACTTAGTGCAGGATTTTTAGTGTACACTTACTAGTTTGGTGTCTAGTCTAGTTTCTCGTACGCTAAGCAGTGAGATTTACACACGTAGGGACAGGGTGATGAGGGAACCTGTTTGTGGTAATGGATGAAATGTCCGGGCATGGAGTTTGGCTTCTGGGGACAGACTCTGAGATCTTTCAGAGAAGCGACTTTGTCCTGAAAAAACATGAGGTCTGATGGATGTAGATTGTATTTGATACAAATTTACAAACACAAAAACTTAATAACTGATTCCATCTCACCCAAACACATCTTTCTGAATGTCCTGTTTCTCTCACTGAATGTACTGGGGTGAGAGTTTTCCTGTCTTTGTCATCAGGTACCATAGAATGATTGTCTCCAAGTTCTGAGCCCGTTGTTAAACTGATATTTATTCCAAACATTTCAAAGTTAATCTTTAAAGTGTGGGAGGTGGGGTGGAGGAATGGACAATGGAGAGCTGAAATTTTGGAAATACACAAGTCTTTTTTCAGAATGAGATTATAGTCTTTTAAAGACTACAGGGGAAGAAAGGGCAGTATCTTATGTGGTAAATCTGCATCCTGTGCATACTCAAAACCCTTTATTCTTGCTTTTTACTGACTAGTAAGATTTTATTCCTGTTGGCCCTACAGAGCCAGTTCAGCAGTGGTAGGATTATCAGTATTCACTTCGGGTTTGTGCATCATCACTGATAGAATTGCTAACTAGATTTCTAATGATAGAATCTTCATTGATGATTCAGGAGCTAGAAGGAACCCAGCTTGACTTTCAGATTCCAGGTCTGTTTTCAGGGTTGGCAGTTAAGTGTCGGGGGTGGGCATCTATTTTTCTATACCGAGCAAATTTGAACTGGAGTTGGTGAGAGAGACCAAATGTTAAACCTAAATGCCATTTTTAGATTCACTTTCCAGAGTAGGAAAATGAATCTAAAAAAGGCACAAAAGGATTTTCTAGGAAAAAGTACAATTTTGTCAAACATGCTTATTTTAGGGAGCAGTGCTCTTGAAGCTTTGTAGAAATGCATGTAGTATTTATTTGACAAATCCATTAGGTGGACTTGCTTATAAGGTCAGGTATCTTATTTTAACAAATGTAATCATTATACTGTAAAAGCTGTGTTACCAACTGGAAAGCTCTTGAAACTGACATTTCTGATATCTCCCAATGCAAGTCTTCAACAGGATTGCCATTAGAAGTCTGGTTGGTGCGAGGCAAGCAGGTTGCCTATCTGGCTCCCCAAAAGTGGCGGCATGTCCCTTCTTCTCTTAGGCAGTGGAACAGCCACGGGGGCTCCATGCGCTGCTCCTGCACTGAGCGCAGACTCCGCAGCTCCCATTGGCTGGGAACTAATTGGCTGTGGGGGCGGCGCACAGAGCCACCTGGCCACACCTCTGCTTCGGATCCAAGGGAGATATTGCCACTTGTGAGGAGCTACCCAAGGTGAACACTGCCCGGATCTGGCACTTTGAAACCCTTGCATTGCCCCAGTCTCCTTCCCCGAACTCCCTCCCTCACCTAAACTCCCTCCCTCCATTGGTAAGTAGAATTCTTAGTTAACTGGAATTTTTGACTAACCGGAACCCCCCATTCTCCCAACATGCCGGATAACAAAGCTTTTACTGTATTATACAATGTTTTGGTTCCCCATCTGGAATACATATAACAAGTTTGAGATACTTTCATGTCTTACAAGTGGCATGTGTTCTGCAGCAGTTCTTCAGCTACAGAGATTAGATTTTGATGTGGCTGTTTTAAGCAACATGTAAATGTTGTAGAAGCATTTTGGATTGTAGTTCTTTCCATTTGTTGTTCAACGTCAGTTTGCTACCTTTGATTCTCAGCTATAAGTACTTTTACAATTCTTACTGTTCCACAAGATGTGTGGAGCGCACATTGAACTTTCTGATTGTGAATGATCATATAGTGTTGTGCTCATATACCACAGGAATTAAATGTTTTTTTTCTTTTAATATAATCTTTGTAGTGTGTTGAGAAATATACTAAATTGTCTCTTAGATTTTCCCTCTCCTAGGTTGTGATGGAGGGGTCTCGTGTTAAGTAGAAATGTACTGCAAATTCTTTGACAAATTATGCTGCTGACTTTTTTTGGGCCTAGGTGCCCTTTTAAGAAGGGGTATCATATAGTTCACCTTCAAAATTAGTTAAAAGAACACTAATTCAAAAATTATGTTCTAAACAGATTTCTTTGGCTATGTTACTAATAATATCGGTTATTAAACTGAGACATTTTAAAAATCCATTTGAAACTGTGAATGCTGCTTGTTTACTTCTGCATTTAGCTTGAACACTGAAAAATCAGTAACATTTACACTCAGTGTTCTTAATACGGGGACCTTAGGCTTTCAAACACCTCAAGAAATTATTTGTTAAAAGCAACTGTTTCCATTTATGCAACTTTTTAAGATTTGGGAATGCTTCTATTGGTTGTCTTTGCAAAAGTGTGAGCTGACGCTATTTCTTTAATGCATTATCTGGCAACCCAGAAATCTCAATTATTCTCTCATGCACATCTTCTCTTTTAGCAATGAATTTAGAGCTAGTGAAAGACATGAGATTGGTGGCCTCTGGAATGCTTCAGTACAGATGTGCCATAGGCAGCTTCAGTACTTTCCCCTGCAACTACTCTATTCTTCTGGTATACCTCAGTGAAGTTATGGACCCAGACCTCTCCATCAAAACCTGTAATGCTTAGAAGTGTTCACTTTCTGATCCCACCATAGAGGTCAAACTGAAAGCATGGTCACTTGGACTGGGAAAAACACCTGTTCATGTCATGTAGGGAACTGAATATTGACCTAGAACAGATGTGAGCTCTTGACTTAGGGCTGGTCTGTACAGAAGACTTTCACCGGTGTAGCTGAACCAGTGTAAACCTATGGGATTACACTAATCAAAAACTGGCTGTGTGTTTATCTTACACCTGTAAATTTGCTGATGGAAGGTAAACCAATATAAACCAGACTAAAATGGATATAGCTGCCTGTCTAAAAAGCTGCACTGATGTAGCTTACTTGGTATAAAATCACTCTTTTAGTTAAATCAGTGCAATTTTATGGGTAAATCAGCCTTTGAGGTGAAGGGCTTCCTATCTCATTACCAGTATCCTGAGCCATTTTAATTTGCTTTGTCTTGAAAAACTTCACTGGAATTTAAGAATAGGTAATAAACCACAGAAGCTTTGGCAGAGTTCCTTTGCTCCAAGACTTGAGCAATGGCTATAGGGTAATTCGGCATGTTGTTAGTGTGTGCCCCTGAAGTAGAATAAATTTGGAAATATTTGGGGTACAATCAGAGGGAAATCTTGGGGAAACTACCTTTGAAAAGGCAAAGAATTCCTCCATATAAAGCTGCAAAGCTTTTATTGCTATTGTGATAGTTATCTTTCGGATGTGATGTTTGTGCTGGTGTGTCTGTTTACATCATCCTCATTTAACTCTGTTTTAAGAAAGTCTTTATGGAATGTTCTGGATCAGGAGGAAACTTGCCAATAAATAGAATTACAGTTTTTTATTCTTCCTAGGGAGTATAGTACTAATAATAGCTTATTTTAATGGTATCTTATAATATTTAGAAACTGATAGTTAAGGCCTCTCTCCAGGGAAAGCTTTCCAATGGAATTCCAGTGGCAAGTCATATTTATTTATTTAATCTCTTCCTCTGATATCTATGCGTTGTAGATAGGCTGTGTCTCTAAGACAGTGTTTCCCAAACTTTGTTGGCCATGGAACACTTTTTAGCCTGGTATATATTTACAGAACACTTAATATTATTTTGTAGTTGTTTGTTTTTCAAATAAATTGCGTTATTTATGCTCATACATTTTATTTTATAAAACAAATCAAAAATACAAATTTAAAATAACTTGAACTAACAATTTCTAACTGGAAAGCGGGCACAAAGTGCAAAAAATCAAGTACAAGAGTCAAAATTAAAAACAGTGTTCTACATAAAAAACAGTATGTGTGTGAATACACACACGCACGCGCACACACAAACACCAAACAAATTAGATTTTTACTAGGAAAATCTATTTTTATAAACAGAAATACAAATTTGGATTTAATGGGATTGCTGTTTCTGCATTTTTGTATCACAAATTGGCCTAATATTAGGGATAATGCTGGAAAGTTGAATCCTCATGTCAGGCGCCTCCCCTGGTTACCTCCTTTAATGCCAGTCCGCTTACAGGTTTTGATGGAGAGGTCTGGGTTCTTTTGGATCCCACCACCCACTGAGCAGGATGTATCTTCTTTCTTTTTTCTGAGGAAATTATTTGACGGTGCCTCCGCCCCCCCTCACTCCTTCCTGGCAGGGTCAACATGGAAGCTTGGGAGGAAAATTCTAACCACAGGGTAATCTCCACTTACTGACCAGATAGTTCGAGACTTCCAAGAAATATCACCAGCGCATACAATATATTCAACACAATAATTATATTGAATAGGAAACACATACAACATAACAGGGTAAAACACTATTTTTAGGGTCACCGGTGCCCTGAAAATACCTGTGATCTGATGTATCAAATGTAAAATTAGTGTCCCGTTGGTACGCATACTGTGCTGGGGCCCTTGATGATTGCAGCTCTGGATGATATGCCTTTTAATTAAATGGAACTGTAATATGAAACTGAAGGGTTTGCCCAGTGTGCTCTGTTTGTATGTTCAGTCTGTATTATGGCTTTCAGAGTAGCAGCCATGTTAGTCTGTATCTGCAAAAAGAACAGGAATACTTTAAAGACTAACCAATTTATTTAAGCGTAAGCTTTCATGGGCTATAGCCCACTTCATCAGATGCATAGAATGGAACATATAGTAGGAAGATATATGCACTGTGACAGAGTCAGACCAGAAGGATATAAGAGAGTGCTGGAAGGCAGGTATATTAGCCTCAGGATGTGCAGGTCCCTGTTCCCTGGATAGCCAAACATAGGGTACTCCAGGCCAATCAAGACACCTGGGGCCAATTAAGAACCTTCTAGAAAGGAGTAGAAATAGCTAGCCTGATTGGGACACCTGAAGCCAATAAGAGGCTGGCTGAAACCAGTTAAAAACTTCCCAGTTAGTTGGGGCAGGGTTGGGGGAGCTGGAAGAGAGGAAGCTTTGCTGCAACCTGAGGTAAGGGAGAAGTTAGGAGGAGGGAACCTTGGGGAGGTGGCCCAGGGAATCAAAGCAGCATTAGTGGTGGAGGGAAAGCCACCAACAACTGCTACCATTAGAGTCCCTGGGCTGGAACCTGGAGTAGAAGGTGGGCTCGGGTTCCCCCCATCTCCCTCCAAACTCTACAGAAATCCTCTTGAGAGGAGAAGTGAGACTCAATTCATTCAGGAGGCTGAACTGTGCTTACTGAGCTCTACAGAACAACAAAGACTGTGGGATATTCTCCCTTTCCACCTTCCATACTGGCCCGTGATAAAGCTAACTCACTAGGTGGTGACTCTTGCCAATTATACTTAGAAAGGGAGGTCACTCTGGGGTCTAGATGAGTGTCTGAGGCCCCTAAATCTGCCAAGAAGCGCAGGACCCACAAGTACAGACTTGGGGTTTTGTCACAGCACCTACAGAGAACATGAAAAGGTGGAAGTTGCCATACCTGTATTATTTCTATTACAGTGCTCTACAGCCAAAATGCTTCTGAAATAAATGTAGTCAAACTTTACTAATTCTGGGTCACTGAGAATGAAAATGATGCTTAAAATTGTTGATTGGCTCTAGTTTTCAAGATATGCTATTGGGTCAGTATATACGACCCTTAACATGGGAATGGAGGAGGATAAGTGAGTTATAAAGGGAAGGGATCTCAATTTAAACCAGAAATGACTAAAATACATCTTTGACTGGATCTATGACTAAATCTATGACTGGGTTTGGACAGTACTTGCTTTTTAGGCAAAACAATGAATGATGCAATCTGAAGCTGGTATTGCGTCATACATGATATGAATTGCATCATGTTGTTCCTAGAAGTCATGGATGATGCAATCATAACGAAGTTTACGTCACTCTGCTGAACAAATTGCCCTATATCAGCTCTAGAAATCATACAGTGTCGTGCTCTCTTATTTGTCAGTGTTTGATTTTGGAAAGATACACATTTCTGTTTAGCCAAAGTGAGCAGAGATGCCTCGTACTTGCGTGAACAGTGCAGATAACTTCTGCTATGTTTGTGGTGAAGTGACTTTTGCATAACAAAAGCACAGTATAACCACTATGGTTAAGAAAGCCTATCCCCTTTATTTTGGCTGCAAAATTGGAGATCAGGACAAGAGGTGGGCCCCACACATATGCTGCAACACTTGTGCAACAAATCTTCACCAGTGGTTGAACAGGAAAAGGAAATCTATGCCTTTTGCAGTGCCAATGATTTGGAGAGAGCCAAAAGATCATACCAGCAATTGTTACTTCTGCATGGTGCCTCCAGTTGGGAAAGGTGTGTCAAAGAAGAAAAAGTGGACTGTGCATTATCCAAACATTCCATCAGCTATACGCCCAATACCCCACGGAGAAGGACTGCCGGTTCCTGATACACCAGAATCATTCTCACTTGAGTCAGACGAGGAAGAGGATGAAACTTCTGGTCCTGAACCATCAATGTCACAGGACCCACATTTTCTCCCATCCTCCTCCTCCTCTGAACCACACCTCATAACACAAGCTGAACTGAATGATCTTGTCAGGGATTTGGAACTACCCAAGAGGAAGGCAGAGCTGTTGGGCTCCAGACAACAGCAGTGGAATCTCCTGGCAGGTGATATTAGGGTTTCCATGTTCCGTGACCGTCAAAAGGATCTTGTCCCATTCTTCTTCATGGAAGGTGATCTTGTAGCCTGCAACAACATCGATGGTGGGATGGCAGCCCTCAACATCCTTCATGATCCAGATGAGTGGAGACTCTTCATTGATTCATCGAAGACGAGTCTTAAAGCTGTTTTGCTGCATAATGGCAATGTTTTGCCATCAATTCCAGTTGGTCATGCAGTCCATATGAAGGAAACCTATGACAACATGAAACAACGTTTGAGGTGCATAAACTATGACCAACATCAGTGGCAGCTTTGTGGCGATTTGAAGGTTGTTGCTCTCTTGCTTGGTTTGCAAACTGGACACACAAAGTACTGCTGTTTTCTCTGTGAGTGGGATAGTCATGCAAGAGATTCCCACTACATCAAGAAAGATTGGCCACTCCGACAGTCATTGGAGCCTGGGAGGAAAAGTGTTCAGCATCCACCACTTGTTGAATCAAGGAAGATTTTGTTACCACCCTTACACATCAAGCTGGGTCTGATGAAGAATTTTGTCAAGGCCATTGACAAAACACAAGCAGCTTTCAAGTACCTCCGTGGAAAATTTCCAAGGTTAAGTGAAGCTAAGATAAAGGAAGGTGTCTTTGTTGGTCCTCAGATTCGTGAACTTCTTCGAGATGATGCATTTGACCATGCACTGCGTGGCAAGGAAAAGACGGCACGGAAAGCCTTCCAGTCAGTGGCAATACATTTTCTCGGAAACAACAAGGCAGACAACTACAGGTTGTTGGTGGAAAACCTCCTCAAGGCATACAAAAGCCTTGGTTGCAACATGTCACTAAAGATACATTTTTTGCACTCTCATCTAGATTTTTTTCCAGCGAACTGCGGAGCAGTGAGCGACAAGCACGGCGCGCGAATTCACCAGGACATTGCAACAATGGAGAAACGCTCTCAGGGCGAATGGAGTCCATCAATGCTTGCAGACTATTGCTGGACAGTGACAAAAGATGCTCCATTTAATGAATACAAGAGACAAGCCAAGAAGCGCCAAGTAGACACTGAATAGGACTAAACTATGTACATAATAGTTTGCCTTTTGTTTCATAATACATTTTATTTATATAACCCTTCTGCTGATTTTTCAAGTGTTACATAAACAGGACAGGTGAAATATTATCATGTAAAGCAACCATAAACACATGAAAAGACCTAGATTTACAATTTATGATTAAAACTCTACTATCTACACAATATACATAGACATAAAATGTAAAAACTTAAATATTTTAGAAACAGTAGCCAATCAGTTGTTTTAATTGTCATATTTGAATTCAGCACATCAAAATACATAATAAATATCACATTTTATCTCTGAAGCAGACGACTTCTAAAAAATTGTAGATCAGTGTGTTCTCTCTTAAAGATAAGGTGCTTGTGTTACTTTATGTTCCTGTGAGAACCTCCTATCTGTGTAAAATGCACATGAATTGAGAGCTGCTTGATATTTTCCTCCTCCTCCAGGGCACAAATCTATTTGTATCTACTTTGAGTTGAATGTGCATGAGAGCTGTTACTGGCTAACCATTTTGCAGATGTGTAGTGCCATTATACAATTGGGCACTGCTTGGCTCTTAAAGCCCCTGATATTTGATTTTGGTACTATAGAAAACCCAAAGATTGTATATAACGTTGTTTGAGACTGGTAAAAAGGTAATAGGAAGGTCGTCTTCAAAGGAAAAATAATTGAAATTATGTTCTTTATGATCTATAAGAAGGCTTTGAGGGTTTGTTCACTAAAATAAACAAAAACAAAAAAACAACCACCCAGGTAGTTCTGTCTACTCTTTATCGGAAGTTCAGGTCTCAATTATCCTTGAAGATTCTATGATTACTTGAAAATTAGTTCAGCTATGAGATCACATGAGAGTTCAGGTTGGTTAGATGAGAACAGAATTTTTAGACTGTTAAACTGCCTTTTGGGTTTGTTTCAGTGGTTTTTCTGTTAAAACTTGTTTAAGTTTAGCAATTAATGTTGAGTAGAAAGGAAGTCTGTTAAGATCTGAGAGCACGCAATGCAAATGCTGGGAGGTTATGTCTGTAGTGCAGTGTGAGGTGTGATTGCAACTCAGGCAGTCATACACACACTAGCACAGTTAAAAATAACTGTCAATGTGAGAGCACAAGCTTCAAACAAAGTAGGTGTCCAGCGTCCTCAGTATGCATGTACAGCCCAGGCTTTCAGGCTGACATATTTACATGACTATTTTTAACCCTGCTAGTGTGCGTGTGTCTGCCTGAGCTGCAGTCATGCGTCACGCTGGAGTATAGACATCCCTGAGACATCCACAGAGTTCTCCAGTAAAACCCAGAGTTAGCATTGCTAATATTTCTGAAGTTAAATAATAAAAGCAGGAAACAGAACACATGAGAACTTTCAGAATGCCTGTATATATCATAAAAAGACAGACAAAAAGGCACAAACCCTAAATCCAGGTAGGATAAGTTTAAAAGGTACCATGAAAAGTATAGTCTTCAAGCAACCTGGAAAAGAGAAAGTACAGACTTAGCCAGAGTGGTCACGCTGTGGAGAAAATGATAATCCTCACATTTGTGTTGCCTGTTTTGTTGTGCTTTTGCAGTTGCATAGATCTAGCTTTGTGTGTGACCACACTAGATGCTTATTCATCTCCTACTCTTGGGTACCGTAAACTAATACCATAATGCAGCGATTCTCAAAGTGGGGGTTTCTGGGCACCCCCTGAGGGGTCATGAGTCCATGTGGCCACTGAGAAGCCGCCAAATTGATTACTTCCACGTTTGGCGGACATACAAGGGTCACGCCACCAGAGAAGAAAAAAGGGTCGAGATCTCAGGAAGTTTGAGAACCGCTGCTCTAATGGAAGTTGGTAGACAACGCAATTTTAAATTATTGAATAGTCGTGATACTACATACTAACTTCTGTGTGTGTATGTTTCAGATGAACAAGGAGAAAAACATTAATTCCACAGCACAGCTGGAAGGCCTAATCACTGTAATTATGGATTTGTGTGTGTGTTTTTTTAAAGGCTATATACATATCTTTGGCAACTCTCTTTAATTAAACATATTATTGAAAGCATTACAGTATTCAGTGACTAATAATATCTCTGTAAGACCAAGATTTAGCTTTTAAAATTACAGAATAGCTTTGCAGTAAGGCCATAATGTATGTGTGTGCGTGTAAACATATATATTGGGAAAGTATGTTTTGATGGCTGAGGTGCTTCCATTCTAAGTCCTGTTCTCTGTGGTGGGTGTGTTCTGAATAAAAATATCCTTTATTCTGAAATTTCTCATTTGTCTTTCTTCACAAAGGCAATGGTGTTGTCTAGTTTAATAATTTTGACAACTTTTTGACATCAAATCAGTGCTCATAAAGAAATGATGGGTTTCGTTTCGTGTGTGTATTGTATGTTTTTTGTTTTTGGTGTTTTTTTTTTGTTTTGCTATAAACTCTTAACACGTTCCTTGTAAAACTTCAAACTTTTTGTGCATATGGGCCTGATTTGGTCAGGTGCCTGGAAAGCTCATTAGTTTAAGACTATATAGTAGGACTAATTTTAAAAAAGCACTGCTAGACACAGCCACCAGTGACAGTTTTTTAAGCCTAATTATTAGCCCTGTTGCTTGTCAATATAACTTGTCCAGTCCAGCAATTTTTGTACAGATTTGGGTCCTGATTCCTAATGTATACTGGAAGAGATTCAGCTTTTCCTTATAGTGGAGAGTGCTTGTACCATTTTTACCCCCTGACCCTGGCAGGTCATAAAATCACATAACTTGCTTTTTCTCCATCCTTTTTCTCCATCCATCCAGCCTCCCACTTCAATTCCAGCATTATTTCAGTGGTAACTGTGTGAACTCCTAGAACTAAAAACCAATATTGTGACTGTACATTGCCAGAAAGCCTGGAACCCATCTTTCAAAAGTCATACAATTGTATCCTCTAACTCCAGCAGTTTCAAATCTGCTGCTGAAATCCACGAGCAAGCTTTTAAAAAGGGAATTGTGATGTGATCTGCAAAAGACAGTGCCCCACTATCTCTAGCAGATGTAAACCCGCTTTGAAGGAGAAGAGTACAAATGGCTGCAGAACTAGTGATTCCTTCCTCCGCCACTTTTAAGCCCTCATCAAGAGCTAATGATCAGAAATGGGGTTGGTGGAATCCTGATCCTTGAAATAGTATGGTTATAGAAATGTCACTTAGACATAGTATAGTTACAGAAGTTTGAAAATGGTACATATACACATGTACAAATTGCTGCCTCAGGTAAAGGAAACTACAGTAGCTGTAGCCAACTTTCACTCTGAAACACACACATCCATGGTGAGTTCACTCACTGGCTTCTTTATGTATACTCAAAAAAAAAAAAAAAAAAAAAAAAAAAAAAAAGCCCCCCAACTAAAAAAATAAAAGAGCGAAGAATAAAATCTCAACCATTCCAAGTTGAGAAATTCAACATTCTGGTTTCTACTGCATCAGCCGTTTTGGTTTTACACTTGTTGTGTGTGTGTATATGTATGTGTGTGTATATACACACACACACACACACATATATATACACGTGTGTGTGTGTGTATATATGTGTGTATATTGTGACAAAGCTCCAAGTCTGTCCTTGTGGGTCCTGCGCTTCCTGG
>ML677335.1:44847532-44925898 GCA_007922305.1 Dermatemys mawii | reverse complement strand
TTCCTTCAGTATGATATGTTGTCCAACACTCAGTCTCACCAACAGCATAACTTCCTTCCACAGCTCCTGACACCCACAGCCACCTGACTAACTGGGAGGTTTTTATCTGGTTTCAGCCAGTCCCTGATTGGCTTCAGGTGTCCCAATTAGGCTAGCTGTTTCTACTCCTTTCTAGAAGGTTCTTAATTGGCCCCAGGTGTCTTGATTGGCCTGGCATAGCCTTTGTTTGGCTATCCAGGGAACAAGGACCTGCACATCCTGAGACTAATATACCTGCCTTCCAGCACTCTCCTATATCCTTCTGGTCTGACTCCGTCACAATATATACACACACATATATGTACACACACACATATATATACATACGTGTGTGTGTGTATATATGTGTGTGTATATATATACACACACATATATGTACACACACACATATATATACATGTGTGTGTGTGTGTATATGTGTGTATATATATAATATATAAAAACAAACAGGAACTCCTCACAAAGTCATCCCGGTTAACGTTGTTACATTGCTGATCAATTAGGGAACATGCTCGTTTAAAGTTGTGCAATGCTTCTTTCTAATGTCGTTTGGCAGCCGCTTGTTTTGTTCGCTGCTTGTAGGAAGAGTAGCCCGTTGCAGCTAGCTGGTGGGTCCTTGGAACCAAGGTGGACCGGCAGCTCCCCACATCAGTTCCCTGCTCCCCTAAGTTCTCTGTGCAGCAGCCCCCAGCAGGCTATCAGTTGCTGGCACTTCAGCTGTCCCTCCCCGCACTGCTATGTGCTGCTCCTGCCCTCATCCTTGGAGCTGCTTCCTGAGACTCTTGCTTGCTGTGGGGGGGTAATGTGAGGGTGTCCCCCTCCTCCCTGCTCCTGCACCCTGCTTACTCCCTTTTCCATAGAGCAGGGGACATACACAAGGGAGGGAGCTGGCTGACAGCAGCTGGTCTCTGCAGTCTGATCTAATCAGCAAGGCAATGTACTTTGAGTCGGCATATTTAAAGGGGAATCTCTCTCACATTCAGCAGTAAGGCATTCTCTGGGAAATACCCTCTGACTCCTCCACCTCAACCAAGATTCACAATCATCATCACTGTGTACCAGTATTAAATGTTTTGTTTAAAGTCACATTTTTCGGGAACATAACTATAATGTTAAGTGAGGAGTTGCTGTATTTAGAGAGAGAGAAGGAGAAATTGCACACACATTCTGTAGGGTAATGCAGCAGAATACATGCAAGGTGGCAAAGTTAAGGTTACTCTGAAAACCATAACATTGAACTTCATGAGATTTGCCTATAAAATCTCAACCATAAAAGCACATAAACATTGTTTCTTATATATAATTTGAATGTTATGTTCAGGTGGATAACAATAACAAATGTATAGTATATTGGTATGTTGATCAACTTAAGTCATAATTACCTACCCTACTCAGGCTATTCTGGATGTTGGGGGGAATAGCTGGGGTTTTTTAAGTGTAGTCGAACACAGGAAAGGTAATATTTTTAAACTATTTTTTTTTCCTGAGTGGAGACTCTTTGTTGAAGGTCAGTTATTTGAGCTAATTAGTCTAGTGGTCTGCAAAGACAAATATTGGTGGCATTATATAGTATCTAATGGGGAGTGTGTATGAATATATAGCCTCTAAGAACGTTCTGTGGGGTACCAAAGTTTGAGATGAATCAGAGGGGTAGCCGTGTTAGTCTGGAATTGCAGAAGTGCCAGAGTCCTGTGGCACCTTAAAGACTAACTAAAACCCTTAGTAGGCCCCGTCGGTTTGTTTACTTGCCAGTTTAATTAGTCTTTAAGGTGCCACAGGACTCTTTGTCACTTCTGCAAAGTTTGAGATATTTGTTTTTTAATTATTAAACAGTTTTAACTACTTCCAGCCTCAACAGTGTATTGCCCTCCCTATTTCATCAAGAGACTATCACTAAAATCACCCATTTCTGCTTATTAGAAAAGTCACTGGTACTGTTCTGATTGCAATTATAAAAAAATGTTCTGTTCAGTGTGACAAGATGTTGCCATATCTTAAAATACCAATAATGCAGTCAAGTTTGGAATAAATGAGATCAGACATATTAAGGTTCATTAAGATGTATATTAAAGGGTAATATGTCCCAGGAGTGATATAAATAGGGTAAAAACTTGAGATTATAAAATCTCGGGGATGATGCTTTAATTTTGTTTCCTGAAGTACAAAATGTCATGATTAGTTAGGCCCTTGTCCATCTCCATTGACACTACAGAGTTCTGATCTTGTTTTGGCTTTTCTGGAGGCATTACTGCCTTGCATTTTCTTCCCACACTTGTCATTGTAGCATCTGATTTATCAAATACCGATGGTTCTCCTAACACGGGGATCGGCAACCTTGGCCTGCGGGACTGCAGGGTAAGCACCCTTAGCAGGCCCCGCTGGTTTGTTTACCTGCCAGTTCGCCAACCGCAGCTCCCACTGGCCACGGTTCGCCACTCCGGCCCAATGGGGGCTGCGGGAAGCAGCAGCGGCTCTGTGGCCAGTGGGAGCCATGGTCGGCGAACTGGCAAGTAAGCAAAGTGACAGGGCCTACTAAGGGTGTTTACCCTGTGGTCCCGCATGCCAAGGTTGCCAATCCCTGTTGTAACATGTAGCTGGTTACTAGGTCTTCCCTGCTAGTACAGAGTGCTTGGCTATCTCTTGGGGCCTTGGGAGCAACAGAGCAATCCTGCTCTGCTAACCCACAATACTATTCTTTATTAGTAGTTCCTATTTATAGACCAGTGTATCTGGGCAAAGAACTCTATAAAACATCTGAAAGTTCCAAACTTGTGTTCTAAATGTTCATATTGGTTTCTCAAGCAACTTTGATTTAAGTTAAGAATTTTTGGAATTTCCTTTATATTTAAAATGCACTGTCATACCCATATTTAACTTTTAAAATCTAAAGTCCTTTCTCAGCTATTTTAGATCTCCATATTTCTTGCAGTGTTCTTCTGTCTCTGTTCCCTTTCATTATTGAGAGCTTACTGCTGTTCCAGATCACTAGATGAAGAAGCAGATAAGAAAGCTAAGAGATGATAACCTGGGATTCTGTTTTTTGTTCTGCTACTGACTTTTCTTAACACTTTGAGGCACATAGCAGTCAAGTGACTAAGCCAACTTCCTCCTCTTTGAGATGGGGTTAAAATACCTGGTAGAGTGAAGGCTTCATTTCAGTGTTGTGCATCTCCCATCAGAGGATATTAAAGTGTGTTTCTCCCCACCCCCAACACAAATTGCAATATAAAAATTGTTACATCACCAACATTAAATATCTTTTGACCAGCGCTTCTGGCCTTCTTTTTTTACTGCTCCTCTTTTCAGGCTGCTCACTTTCAAGTCAATGAGGCCTGAAACTGCAGGTGAAATGTAAGTACATGCTCTGTATAAGCAATTTTCTTGATATGGGCTGAGACGGATTTTTTTCGCCTGGTTGCTTTCCATATTTGTGCAAAAGACTAAACTTAGTAGACCACTTGAATTTGGTGCTGTAGGAGAAACTACTCTGATAGGGTTTCTTGTGTATTTTGATAGCAAAGCAGGTTGTCAGGCTTCGTCAGGTGCATAGTTGTTTTATTGGCTGCCAGTTTGCCTATTTAAACTCTATTACAGTAGCTCACTTAACGTTGTACTTGTGTTCCTGAAAAATGCAACTTTAAGTGAAACGATGTTAAACTAATCCAGTTTTCTCATAAGATTTTACATAAATGCGGGGAGTTACGTTCCAAGGAAATTTTTGGGGGGCAAACGCCTTGTATACTATACAGTACTGTATTGTGGTTCGGAGGTGCCCCTGGCTTACCCCACGTAGGCACAGCCCGCCACAGGCAAGGATGGTAAAAGCATCTTCCGCAGCGGCAGCTTCCCCCCAGAAGAACAGGCACCAACTTTGCGGGGTATGCTCCGGGTCCGTTCTTCCTGTCCTCTCTCCACTCCAGATCCACCTCTTCCTACCTCCACTCCATCTCCTCTCTGGAGCACACCGCATCCCCGCTCCTCCCCCTCCTTCCCAGAAAATCCTAAGCCGGGGTGGGCAAAATTTTTGGCCCAAGGGTCACATTGGGTTTCCAAAATTGTATGGAGGGCCAGTTAGGGGAAGCTGTGCCTCCCCAATCAGCCAGGCATGGCACAGCCCCTCACCGACCCCTCCTGCTTCTCGCCCCCTGACGGCCCCTCTGGGACTCCTGCCCCTTCCAAACCCTCCTCTCCTTCCTGATGGCTCCCCCCGAACACCTGCCTCCCCCCACCCCCGCATTCTGTCCCCTAACCGCTCCCTAACTACCCCCGTCACCCTATCCAAACTCCCCTCCCCCTCCTTCCTGACTGCCCCCCCGCCACGGAACCTCTGCCCCCATCCAACCACCCCTTCTCCCTGTCCCCTGACTGCCCCTGGAACCCTCACCCCGACTGCTCTGGCTGCCCCATCCAACCCCTCTTCTCATTCCTGACTGCCCCCCCCTGGATCCCTGCCCCCATTCAACCCTCCTATTGCGTGCCCTATGACTGCACTGACCCCTATCTATACCACTGCCCCCTATCTAGCCTCCTGCTCCCTAACCGAGCTGCTTGGAGCATGGGTGGCTGGTTACAGCAAGACAGAAAACGGCACACCATGCAGCACAGAGCACCGGGTCAGGCCATGACTCTGCAGCTGTGCTGCCCTGGGAGCTTGCAGCCTCGCCTCCTAGAGCATGGTGGTGCAGCGCACTGAATGCTGCGGGGGATGGAGAACAGCGAGGAGGCCTGAGGGCTAGCCTCTCCGGCCGGGAGCTCAGGGATCAGGCAGGAGGGTCCCACAGGCTCTATGTGGCCCATGGGCTGTAGTTTGCCCACTCCTGTCCTAAGCTCTGCCAAACAGTTGTTTGGCTGTGGGGGAAGCACTGGGAGGGAGGGGGGGTGGGCGGAGAAGAGGAACTTGTGCAATGCTCCCTTGTAAAGTTGCTGCTCTTCCACAGAATCTTACAAGCAGTGGACAGAGCAGGCAGCCAAACAACGTTACAAGGGAGCATTGCACAACTTTAAATGAGCATGTTCCTTAATGGAGCAGTGAAGTAACATCCAAACAACATTAAGTGGGAGAACGTTAAGTGAGGTGTTGCTGTACTACTATGTCAACAGCGGCAGTTCTCAGACTTACTGTTTGAGCGACCCCTTTTTGCAAACCCACATGCTCTCGCAATCTAGGTATGTCCCCCGAAATGCTACCGAATTGAATCCTTCCGCTTTTGGCGGCATTTCGGCAGACATACCGAAAGCGTGTCGCCGCCGAAAGCGGAAACTACCACTTCGGCAGGTTTTTGGCGGACATGCTGACACATGTGATATGTCTGCTGAAATGCTGCTGTAGACGGAAGCATTCGATTCGGCGATATTTCTGCTGCGTTGGGGGCTTGCAACCCCCTAGAATCGGGCTGCGACCCGACCCCCAGTTTGAGCAACACTGGTCAACAGTTTGGGGCTTATCAGAGAGCCAGTATCTCCAGTGCGAACTTGTCTCGTTGTATGACTACGAGTAATGGTCCCGCACCTGAAGTATTGAAGCAGAAGAGTACCCGGGTTTTTAACTTCTAGTAGGAAAGAACAGAAATGACGAAAGTTACTTTGAAAACTGTTTGGTCTTTGCATTTTAAAACCGTAAAATCAAAGGAATTACAAGTTAGGGCTGCTTCTTCAGCATCTCTGTATGCTTGGGTGCATTTTATACAGGATTGGATGTGAATTCTGCATGAGTAAGAAGTTCCACTCAGTTTTGTGTCATAATCTTATATATAATGTGGTTTCAAATGTTTAATGTGGCTGTTTTATAGGTGCAATTTTTCATCTTTGCTGTTAGCACTTCTTAGGCAGCTGGCTTGAATATGTCTTTTTTTAAAATTCTGATAGTGGATCAAATCCACTAGATTTTCACGAACTTTCTGCTTGTACAACTTTTGAATGTGGTGATAGGGTGAAATATTCCTGTTACATAATATTACAGGGACATAAAACTGAGAAGCTGCCTTGCAATTTAGTACTTTTGAGTAGTCAACAACAATGATTTAATTTAGTGCTTCCATAATTAACATTAAAGCTGTTATGAAACACCCATCCTACTTATCTTTCTCCCTCTCCTCCACCCTTTGGCCCTTTATTTGGGAAAGGATTATGGGTTTGGAATATGTCTTTTTCCCTCTCTCTTAATCCTTTTATTTCTATATGAGAATTTTGCTAAGAATAGTTTTTTAATCTGCTGATTTAACAGTTCCTTTGCCAAACTGCAGAATTATACTTGTTGTCTTTTGATGGAACCATTTTGATCACAGCTTATGTGTGACAAAACTGACCTGCAAAAAAATAGTTGGTAAGGCGTCATTTTGTATCTTGTGATAATAGGATTTGTCAGAGAACCATCTGTGGTGAAGTCTTGCTGGACAATATACTGTAGTCCTGTAAAGTGTAGTTGTAGTGCAATAAAGCGTTTATTTTTCTTACCCTGTAGTTGTAGGTCTTTTCTCTTCAATGATCTTGTCCCAGAAAAGTGACATTTGTGAAATGGTTTTAATTTCTTAATTCAAAGGACACAGTTTGAAAGTTTGCAAAAATACTTAAATTTAGGAAAAAGACCTCTTCGGTAACATTTAACAAACAGATTGTAAGCTGTTGATTGTATTGTGTTTTGTAAAATATATACCTTTTCAATATCCTCCTGTTGACACAAGGATTTTAAAGAGTCTTGAAACTAAATGAATAGCTTTCTTTTTCATCTTAATTGTTTCAGTAGTTTGTGTGAATAATGTGTGCTGCTGTCTAATCTGTTCTTAATTAAACAAGTTTCTTAAGAATACAGAATATCTTAAATACTTCACAGATACTTTTCCATTAGTAGTTGATCATTCTAGCATAAAAACCCACCACAGTACCTTTTTCAGTACAGATTCAGTATCTATAATGGTAGGCTCTAAGGAATAAGAAGCTAGCTGCAAACCTTTGTCTGTACTAGAGAATTTACTGTGCAAACCAACACATGGTCCCCATAGCACAGCTGTCATAAATCTAATTCTAAAGTGAATCATGTCTAAAGCAGTGTTTTAGTCATGGATATTTTTAGTAAAAATCATGGACAGGTCAGGGGCAGTACACACAAATTCACAGACCGTGATCTGTCCATGATTTACTGTATACCCTTAACTGACACTTGGGCTGGGAGACCGCAGGTACTTGGGGGAGCAGGGAAGGAGAAGGGGGGGGGGGGGGCCGTGGACACTGCATGTGCTGGGGGAATGTGGCCCAAGACCTATGCTGCTGCTGGAGGGGAGGTGACCTAGGACTGCCACTGGTGCTGAGAGGAAGCAAGTGGTGGTGGCAGCATGTGGCGTGGGACCCCTGGTGGTCCTGGGGCGTGGGGAGGAAGGGTTGGCTTGGCTGGCAGACTCCATACCGGCTCCAACCGACCTGTCTCTGCAGTTCCTAGGGGAGAAGTGGACCTAGCCAATGGGAGCTGCAAGGACGGCACCTGTGTGCGAGGGCAGTGTGCAGAGCTCCCTAGCCCCTCCACCTAGGAGCTGTAGGGACATGCTTGTGGGAGCCGGGGAGCCTGCTCCAGCCCCGCCTGAGATAAGCGCCACAGCTCCCAAGCCACCACCAGCCTCTGCAGAAGTCATGGAATCTGTGACAGACACGCAGCCTTAATCATGACTTGCTACTGTTTTTTTCAATATTTAACATACAGTACCAACAGTAAGTTATTGGTGATTGTTCTTATCTAGGCCTCTGTCCAAAAGTGTATTCTCGTCTGTTAAACTTGCGTCACAGAATGGTCATGTAAACTCACCAGTCCAGAACTGGACAGTACACTTCAACTATTGATTGTGGTGAATGATGTTGAAAAACAATTACTCACCTGTCAAAATAAACCTTACTCATTGAAGATCAATAGAATGTTTCAAGGCTGAATGAAATGTCAATAGAACAGCTACAATCCTTGGATTTTTAATACTAGCAAAGTATACAAAACCTACCTTGTGGCATTTTAAACACTTGTGATAGTAGTTTTGCCCTGGAATTCATGTACTGGCTGCATAGGCAGTGGGAATTCTAGATGGCACCAGGCTTTATATACACGCCAGTGCTTTACTTGAACAAGATACACACAATGCTCTAAGTTTCACCCATTGTTCTCCCCGGATTCCAGCTTACTTCTCTGCTTGTCCGTATTCCTCATTCTCTAGCAAAAACGGAATTTAAAATTTCCTGTGTGTGTACTACTTGCTGCCTTTTATTCTAAAAGTGGGGAAGTATATTGGCACAGAGAGAAACAGATAGTTTAGTCCACGAGTGCTAATGTTGTTTTAAAAAAGTTGCTCCTCTCCTACCTCCAGGATAAGAGTTTTAGTTCACTTTGAATCAGGCAGATCTTTGAAAGCTAGGCTACTTGAACAATCAGGCTGCCATGGGATGTAATGTGCCATTACAGCCACAGGATGTATTAGCCTACTGGCTTCCAACCAAGAAGAATGTTTGTTTGTTTCACAGGTCTTTGCATATATTGAACCCCACAAGTAGTCTTAATTTTGGGCAGTGTAATGAATTTGACTCACTTTCTGAGTATCTTTCTTTGTTTTTGATTTATGCTGTTGCTACATACCGCTTGGGGAGACATTGGTGGCTCTGTGAGGTCCATAATGCATTGTGGTTAAGTGCGGTGGAAGCACAGTAGATGGGGTTTGGGCCAATAACACTACTGTTTCTGTTTGTGTATCTGTGTGCATGAACTCACCTGTGAACAGCTGTTCTGGGGATTGCTATAAGAGGAGAGAGAGGTGTGTAACATTCAAAGAAACCAGGTAAGTAAGCATGAAACCTGTGGGATCACATTAGCAAGCAGAAGGCTAGAAACTGTTGGGTCAGGCATCATCTGCCCCCAGTGGTGGTCTTCTGCTGTAGCCTGGTGTCCCCACGGTTGGGAGATGTTATATCAACTTCTCATGATTGACTTAAACTCATTAGCACAAAATTCAGATGCAGTTTGTGTAATTTGAAAAGCTTGCATTGCTGACTTATATGTATTAGTAGCAAATCCTGGGTACTGGTGTCATACCTGGTTAGTAACAGACTAATTTGTATTTTGAATTCATGTATGCATATACTTTGGTCTTCTGCAGAAAATATAATCTGAAATTGCCACAGTTGCCCAATTCACGCTCTACAGGGAGCTATGTTTGAAATCACTGTTTGAGGTAGGGTGGCCCTATCCAAGCCAGCTGGCCAAACAATGTTAAATAATGAATCCACTGAATCATTTAATGATATCAGTATTCATATTGCTTTTGGAGTGTTTGGTAGGGGCCTTACACTGTTACCTTGAAGAGGGGCTGAGAATAGCTTAATATTATGATAAAATGAAGATAGGTACTATTACCATTGTTCAAAGGCCTTTACTTATAGGTGAACATCAAATGAAAATTTTAGTTAGCCCAAAATAGCATCTGTAGTAACACAAGGTACGGAAGTGTAAAGCTGATAAAAGGTCTTGCCTAATGCAACAATAAAATCCATTCTTATTAGGACTGTAAAATGATTTAAAAAATAATCCTGATTAATCGTGTTGTTAATAATAGAATACCATTTATTTAAATATATTTGAAAAGGTAGAAAACATCCAAAATATTTATTTTAATTACAACACAGAATACAAAGTGTACCGTGCTCACTTTATTTTTATTATAAAATTTGCACTGTAAGAAACAAAATAAATAGTACTTTTCAGTTCACCTAATACAAGTACTGTTGTGAAATATCTTTATCATGAAAGTTGAACTTACAAATGTAGAATTATGAACCAAAAATAAAAACTGCATTCAAAAACAAAACAAAACTTTAGAGCCTACAAGTTCACTCAGTCCTACTGCTTGTTCAGCCAATCACTCAGACAAACAAGTTTGCAAGAGATAATGCTGCCTGTTTCTTGATTACAATGTCACCTGAAAGTGAGAATACATGTTCACATGGCACTGTTGTAGCCAGCGTGTGAGATATTTACGTGCCAGATGTGCTAAACATTCGGATGTACCTTTACGCTTCAATCACCATTCTAGAGGACATGCATCCATGCTGATGACAGGTTCTGCTTGATAGCAGTCCAACGCAGAGTGGACCGGTGCATGTTCATTTTCATAATCCGAGTCAGATGCCACCAGGAGAAGGTAGATTTTCTTTTTTTGGTAGTTCGAGTTCTATAGTTACCACACTGGAATGTTGCTCTTTTAAAACTCCTAAAAGCACGCTCCACCCGTCATCCTTCTCAGATTTTGGACAGTACTTCTGCTTCTTAAACATTGGGTCGAGTGCTGTAGCAATTTTTAGAGATCCTTACAGTGGTACTTTGCTTTTTGTCAAACCTGCTGTGAAAGTATTCTTAAAATGAATATGTGCTGGGCCATCATCCGAGACTGCTATAACATGAAATATATGGTAGAATGTGGATAAAACAGAATAGGAGACATACAGTTCTCCCCCAAGAAGTTCAGTCACAAATTTAATTTGCATTTTTTTTTTTAGCGAGCATCATCAGCATGGAACCATGTCCTTTGGAACGGTGGCCGAAGCATGAAGGGGCATACAAATGTTTAGCATATCTGGCACATAAATACCTTGCAACACTGGCTACCAAAGTGCCATGTGAACCTCTGTTCTCGCTTCCAGGTGACCTTGTAAATAAGAAGCAGTATCTCCCGTAAAAGTAAATAAACTTGTTTGTCTAAGGCTTGGTCTGCACTAGGGAGAGGGTTTGACCTAAGATATGCAACTTCAGCCACATTATTCATGTAGCTGAAGTCAGCACATCTTAGGCCAACTTACCTGCCATCCTCACGGCGGCAGTGGGCTCCCCTGTCGACTCCAGCTTGTGCTTCTTGGCGAGCTGGAGTTCCGGAATCGACGGGAGTGCCTTTGACAATCGATTTATCGCGTCTTGATGAGACGCGATAAATCGATTGCCAAAAGATCGATCACTACCTGCTGATCTGGCGGGTAGTGAAGATATACCCTTAGCAATTGGCTGAACAAGAAGTAGGACTGAGTAGACTTGTAGATGCTAAAGTTTTATATTGTGGGGGTTTTTTTGAGTACAGCTATAACAAAAAAAATCTACATTTGTAAGATACACAGTCACGTTAGAGATTATACTACAGTACTGTATGAAATTAATTGAAAATATTATTTTTTATCATTTTACAGTGCAAATATTTGTAATCAGAAATAATATAAAGTGAGCACTGTACATTCTGTGTTACAATAAAAATCAATATATTTGAAAATGTAGAAAAACATCCAGAATAATTTTCAATTGGTATTCTATTAACAGTGCGATTAATGTATTTGACTTAATTGTGTGCATTAATTGCTCAGTATCCCTATTTTACTAGGATTACTCAGTATCCCTAATTCAGTTTCTCCTACTTTCCATTATTAACCCCCCTTGTCCTGGGGTCAGTGTTTCAACTTCAGATTCAGCTGTTGTAAGTTGCATTGAACCTGCAGAACATGGTCCATTCTATTGCCAAGGTGTCACTACTTTTAGAATGGGCTTTGATTTTTCAAGCAGCTACTTTCTGATTATAGTTTTGATGTAAGGAATCCAGGTGGCAGAAACTTGTGTATAAAGCTGTGCATGTGCAGCATTAAATTTGCCTAACCTTCCCCAAAACCCAGTGTAAATTCCCTGTTGGAATGGATAGCAGGGGTCTTACTGAAGTGTCACTTTCTTGTTCTACCAGGGCTTCTGAAATATTTATAGGGAGATTAAAATTTGTTTCCTGGCCTCTGTCTCCACTTCTTCTGCTTGAGTTCAGTGGCTCTCAACCTTCCCAGACTACTGTACCTCTTCAGAAGTCTGATTTCACTTGTATACCGTCAAGTTACACCTCACTTAAAAACTACTTGCTTACAAGATCAGACATAAAAATATAAAAGTGTCACAGCACGCTGTTACTGAAAAAATGCTGACTTTCTCATTTTATCATATAATTATAAAATAAATCCTTTGGAACATCAATATTGTTACTTGTCAGTGTATAGTACATAGAGCAGTATAAACAAGTCATTGTCTATATGAAATTTGTTTGTACTGACTTTGCTAGTGCTTTTTATGTAGCCTGTTGTAAAACTAGGCAAATACCTGGGCAAGTTGGTGTACCCTTTAGAAGATCTCTGCATACTCCCAGGGGTACATGTCATCTCGGCTGAAAACCACGAGTTAGAGGATGCTGGTGTTACTCTGACATCTGTGATTGCTCTTTATAAGAGCAGCACTACAGACAGGCAGCAACTCAGTTTAAAGTGCTTCCCAAAAAAATAACTCTCAAGAACCTAGCTTGAGGGACACCCTCTCCCTGGAGTCTGTTTTCAGATATGCAGGGACGGGGACAGGGGAGTGTAGAGAGAGGCAGAACTCAAGGAACTGAGAGACAGCAGGTTACTAGCAGTTGCTACTAAAAAACTGGGAAGCAAATATGTTCCTCTCCACTAAAGAGACTCTTGACTGACTGCCAGGAGCAACCACTCTCCAGTTCCCTCCCTCCTCCCGCCCCTGACCCCCAACTGATGGTTCCTGTATAAGTCATGCCTATTCACCTGCTTTCTCCTCTAGTGACTGCAGCTGTCCTTAGTCTCCTCCGTAAGAGCCAGTGAGTCGCTGCAGCTGCTGGAGGAAGGAACAGGTGGAATGGCTCAAGATGGAGGGTGGTCAGCACAATGCAATGTAGGGTGCGCTTGCTCTACATTTCTGTAATTTTTAATGATTTAAGGACCACCCTAATGCTTTATATCCTGTCTTTCAGATGTTTGTATTTTTTAAAAAAATTCAATGGAGACATTTTCTCCTCCCTTCTTAAATAACAATGCACATTTTACAAGCATAATACTAATTTAAACATGTCCAGCATTGGATTTATAATTCACTGACTGGCTCTAGAGAACACGGATATTAAGGTGTGAAGGGTTTAAATTAAGGAAATACACTAATATAACTAAAAGTAGGTCCAAAAATTAAAATAACTTGTTTTCAGGCATATTTGTGTTTGTGGAAGGAAGTATTCTCCTTTCCTACCTTTGAATCTTTACCTGTTTAAGTGATTTCAAAATAAAACTTGATTCAATTTCCAGAGTGACTGAAAATATCAGGCTGACCCCCTCTCCTGTCAAAGCACTATTCTGAGTTACTTGGAGAAGAGATCTGATAGGCTGCTTCTGTTAATACAAGCAGCCTTTTTTCCCTATGGGTTTTCCCTTGAGCAACAGACAGATACCCAATGCATTAGCCCTAGAAAATTTTGAGGAATGCTTGCTTGTAATTCAGTTCCAGGACTGGGCATGATTCACTGCTTCATCTCTGATTGTAAAACTAAATCTGGAAGTTTTTCCTTGATAATCAGTGGGTTTGATATTCAGATTGACTAGGCATAAAGATATCCAGTTTGCTATGGATACGCCAAATGTAATCCTGGCAAAGCTTGTAATTCCCTAATACTTGTAGTTATGGGCGTAGTGTAGATTGTTTACCTCTTCAGGGGTCTCACAAAAAGTTTAAGATTGGTGTACTGCCCAAGTCACTACCTCTGAACTCCCAAATGAGCCATTTACAAATGGAGTCTCTACTTCCTTCCCTCTTACAGCTTCTGAATCCTGTATAATCTCTCCAAAGAGATTTCTCTGAACTTCCAATGATCTCTTCCTGGTGGAGACTTCTCCTTGGTCTTTCAGCTGCTTTTGATACTGTTGATCCCTTCCTCTCCTTGATCACCATGAGAGCAGTGTCAAGTTTCTTTTTCTACTTTGGTGGATCCCTCTACTTTTCTTTCCCTCTAGAGTCCCACTGGACTCCTTCTGCTCCTCTTCCCTCAAGTCTTTGTCCATTACCACTGCTTTAATGTGTTTCACTACTGCTTGATCAATCTGACTCTCCTCACACCAGTCTAATTTGCTGCCATTATAGTCCCAGATAGATAACTGGCATATTACCTATGGCACCTTCCAGGGGTGCTTTTTTGTTTTTAATCAGCCTGGAATGATTTAAATCACCTTGTCTATCCTATTTTCCATATCAATTTAAAATTTTGTTGTTGTAATTTTAGATCCCCTCCTGCGTCATTGTTTGTTGTTATGGCAGAATATCTTTCTTGAATTTGGCAAAGAACAAAGCATAGGAAAATTAAGGCTTCGATTTTTTTTTTCCAAATATCTGAGCATGTGAATAAACTTATTCATGTATATAGTCCCATTGGCTATGAAGGTATGGCCACCGTTCCATTTGTATTTTGAAAAAATGTATTCTATAAGGCCTCATCCTGCAACTGTGTCCACATAAGTCTAAGCTTCAGGGTGGAACCCTGCAGATTCTTGTGGAGCACTGTAGGATTAGGGTTCTGGCTCATACGCACACGTTTATGATACAGTCTCGAAAACATGGTCGTTTTTTTTAATCACTTTATCCAGAGCATGTCCTTGTAAAACCAAATATAGTATATATAGCCTTGTGGATGTCTGGCATATTAGTGACATGGATTGCAAATATAATATTGCTATTTGCTTATCTTGCATTTTAAGTTTGTATGGTTCTTGCAGTACAAATACAGGATGTTAATGAATCCTTGGAACTTGTCTCTTTGGAGATTGATGGAAAATTTTAATTGTCGAGCTTCTTAGCACAACTTTACATTTTGCATAGTGTTTTGTTCTACTTACAGTTGGGAAACTAAACAATTGGAAAAAATCCACTTTAGCTGTTTAAGGGTATAAAATGAGAAGTGGTAAAAAAGCTAGTTATGTCACCAAAAATGAAGTAAATAAAAGATTTTATTATGCACTTTGACTATACTAACTTGCAAAATAACACTTGTGTAATAATTTCCCAGTTTAGTTTTAAAAGGATTGGTTGGATGTTTTTAAAATCTTGTTGTTGACCAGTCAAATATCAACTTCTCATTTTTCATGCCATGTAAATGACAAATATGAACTTCTCATTTAGTCATGCCATGTACTTGGCCAAAATGAATATGACCTTATATCTAATAGTAGAAGTTAATCACCCGTTTTAAACCCATTTTGCTTTTTGTCTGGTCTACAGGTGGGTGAGGAGCTATTGCCCACAATCAGATTGAAATCCAGTACACAGCACAGGTGTTGTTTGGATCAGCCTGTAGCACTTAAGGGGTGAAAAGCTACGTTCTATATTAATTGGAGGCTCAAAGTGGTCATCAGAAGGTAATCCTTAAGTAGAGCGTATTACAGTAATGAGTCATTTAGGTAGTAATGGTATTGAAAATCATGACAAGTATATGTTAGACAAGAAAAGATCATTTATTTCTCTTTGACTCTCAAAAGTCCTGCAGGCTTCATGTACTTCGTGGTGTTCCATCATTCAGATCAGACCAAAGCTGTCTCAGAGGGAAACAGATGCTTATTTCCTTCATGCCTCTCACCACAAGACCACAAACTTAGCAATGGAGTTAACAACTGTATGAGTTTATAAATCTGACTCTTAAATGGTTACAATCATTAGGGAGATTAGTAGATCAGTATTGATGGGCTTCATGATCTCTTCCATCCAAGATAGTCATCTGTGTACAACATACTGAGACAGTTTTGTTAAACTACGTCTAGCTTTAAAGCTTTATCAGCAATGACATTGCCTGAACAACTGAGGCAATTCACAGGTATGAAACAGCTTACACTATGTTCTTATATTAAGTTATATTTTGCCACCAAGTTTTCAAATGCTTTTCACTAAAGCTGTATATTTTTCTGTGCAAAGCCTGTCAAGTGGTGTTGAATTATTTTTTTAGTGCAGAAAGCTGTCTGGTGGTTCAACAAGCCTGTTAAGTCCAAGACTGTCTTTGAATTTTCTATAGGAAATGAATACCGTGCATTCATAGGGAAAAACTGTATAATGGCCTCAAATTTAAAAGAAGGAAAATATATCTTAAGTCACCTTCATTTTTGCTTGAGGACAGGTACTTCTGTCTGCTCCTCCCGTTTCTGAGGGCAGCCTCCCTGCCTTATTTGTCCAGTTGATCAAGGGCATATACAAGTAGCAGTGAAGTCACATAGTAAGGACCACATTTGGTGTCCCTGCCTTCTCTGCTCCTTTCACTGTGGGCCAACATTACAACATCTAGTATCAGTATAGCATACAACATCAGCATAGTTCTTAAAGGGTTGACACAATGGTTGACTAATGTTGATTGCCAACCAGTAGGGTATGCTGAGAAATATGTTGTTTTCCCTCTTTCTGGAAGAGCACCTCAGCTGCACTTCAAGCCTTCTCTTACCATAGTCATGAGTCCTGAGAGCACTCGAAACAAGTCTTATTTTACTAAATGGGCTGCAATTCTAGTTTTAAAAAGCTTTAACTGTGCAAATACATGGTGTACACCAGAATCTTCTGTAGTGTAGATATCGATTCTTTGTGGTACAGGAGAGTCAACTCAAGCATATGATGGGAGATTGCTCAATAACTGAATTTGATGGTGGTATTGTGTGCATGAAATGGGCTCAGACGTCAGTCTGTGGCTGTGAAATGTTGTGACATGTCTATTAGTGACATAAGGTAAATAGAGGATACATTTACCTTACCTTACCTTACCAAATAGAGGTACATATAATGGAGATGTACATTAGACCGAGTGGGAGGCACTTTCACTGTCAATTAATGCACAATCAAGAGATCTCATTAAACTTGTGTCAGCACTAACAGAAGCTAAGGCAGTCACCCAGAAGTTATTCAACTCATAACCATCTGATCTGTGAAGACCTAATTTGAATGCTATGCAAAGGAAAAAAAAAAAGGTGGGGAAGCTGCAACAAACCAACAGGCCTTTTCATTTAAAAATGAGCTTCAGATTCCTCAGAGATTCTTACAGACATAAAGGTACAGTGCAACCCTACTGCAGTGTTCTCCCAATGAAGATTTATTAATTATCTCAGATCCCTGATTTGTATTTTTTAAGTGAGAGTTAATAGAACTTGGATCATTATGGAATTCAACTCTTCAGTTCCAAAGGCATCATGGAAGGTGAAAATGTTAATAAAACCAATATCGCTTTCATATATCTATGCAAATTACAAGATTGTTTTTTAAGAAGCAGAATAGTTCGTTTCCAGCTTTTTCCCTTTGAGCATTTGAAGCATTGATTTGACTAAGCATCTAAGAAATGGGCTGCATTTACAATACACCATTTAGCAGATGTCCAGAAGCCTTTAAAAGTGACAGCTGAAAATTAGGCAAGCATTCAAGGCAACCTCACCATGCATGCCAATCAACTATGTATAAACCGAATTTCTATTTCACAAAGAGCTGAAATGGTAAAATCATTACTCCTAGAGATTTTAAACACCACTGAGTGGCACTTGCTCGATTTTCAGTGGTCTGGTACCATATATTCATAATCCCATCAGTATTGTGCTGCTTTTTAGCTTAATTAGTAATATCTTCAAAGATCAATTTTCTATACAGTTACAGTCACTTAAATTATTATAAACTGGGAAACACACAAGCGGAAATTACTTCTCCTTGATCCTATCTGAAAAAAGTAAGGTGGTATTAGCTCTCAGATTTTCAAACTGGCATAATTTAACCAGGGCTTCTATTTGCAGCTGCTTGGTTTGCAAGAAATAGTCTCCTTTTGAAAATTGGCTCCAAGAGTTACTACTAGGGAAGGGCACTATCATAACTTCTTCTGCGATATATACTGGATGGCAAAAAGTATTGTCAGAGCTGCATTTTTAGTAATCATTAACACTGTAACTGAATTAATGTGGAATCTCTATTAGGTGCTAAAGTTACCATAATGCTATACAGTGTGTCTTCGTAACAAAATGCACGGAAATTCTGCAATGTGAGAGGCTGACGGAAAGTCAGAGTTGCTTTGTGTTTTCTAAATTGTGATACCAGATAATCTTTGATTTTTCCAGTAGTAGCCACTGGCCAGTCAGAATTAGTTAAAAAAATGATGAATTGATATCTCACTAACTTATTAAAAACTGCATACGGTTTCTAAAATAACCTTTTCAATTATGCCTCTTCATCTGTTCTGCTCATCTTTTCTTCCCTCTCCCCAAAGTTCTGTTTTAAAAGGATGATTGTTTTCTGCCCTTCTAAGTTTCCTTAACTTCCCTGGAAATGACTTTTTCAGCATAATATTTTTGCTGCTGTCATTCAGTGGTATTGTGGTAGCTCCTAGGGGCTCCAATTATAGACTGGGAGTCCCACTGTGGTGGACTCTGTACAAACACACTATAAAGAGATGGTCCCTCCCTACCCCAAAGAGCAAGTGATCTGCCTCCTACCTAGTTCTTGTTCTCTGACTACACCTCTCCATGCTCATCCCTGGGGTGAGACTTGATTAGAGGACATGAAATCTGATAACTGAATGTCTACTAAACCCCACTTCCTCTTCAAGACGCCCTCCTGTCCTTCCAATTGCTTATTTTGTATCTCAGCTTAGGCTAGTTGAGAGTGTGAAAGTTTATTTTCCTACGACTAACCCTAGTAGTGCCCAATGATATATACACCATTTCTTTTTAGTTACATGTGTGGAATGGATGCAGAAAGTGACTACAACATATTAAGAGAGAAAGTTAATGTTCAATATGAATAAAATTCACTGCAAAAGACTTAAGTGTGCAGGTACAGAAGTGTTTCCATTAAATGGTGCTGTGATGTTTTAGTGACAGGTATTTCAGCTCGTGACAGCATGTTTCTCAAAATTGATTCCATCTCTGGAATATATGAACCTGCTGCGATTTCATTGGAAATGCAACTCTTAAGCATTGCCTGTGGTGTGGATATCTACCCAAAAATTCCCACTAGAACTCCTGCCATTTCAGCTAAGCCAGTGGGAGCCCTGGTGAAGACAGGCTTCTTGTGGCTGGAAATATTTTTACTGCTGAGTTTGTCAGATCTAATGATACCGTTAGAATGGGTCCGGCTGCTGGAGGGATCCTCTGGCACAGATAAGCCTCCAGTGTTGGTACCAGTTTAAATCTAGTGGCACTAGTATTGGTGGGAATATTTTTGTTAATTTCTAAAATCTAAATGTAACATTCGAGGTGAGTGTGGGGAGAGATATGAAGCCTGATCTAGTAACTTTAGTTGTATTTGCATGATGGTATTTGTAATAGTAAAGTGTTCAGTTTGTGACTGGTCTTGAAGGCACACTAATAAGCTGTCTGAATGCTTTTCCAGTATGCCTGTATGACTGATCAGTGGGAGCTGTGGGTTCGTAGCACTTCTGAAAATCTGGTCAAATTAAATTGGCTGTCTAACTTTAGGCAGGCACTTTTATAATCTTGGCCCTCCTATGTTTGGGCCTGGAGAGGAATATTCGCTGGGAGAAAGATAAAGGGGAAGCTGGTATTGTTGGAACAAAAGAGCAGATCGGTGCACTGTTGTGGTGTTGGACGCTTCTTCCACATTAGGGCTGCCATCTGATGTGCCCAGACTACTTCTGCCCCTGCTTCCTTGCCCCTAACCAGCTTGGGATTCCAGAATCCTATCTGATTTGAGTCAGACTCCTAGCCTGCTCCAAACCTAGACCCAGGTCTGAAACACGTCCCCTTATAGCTGTAGGCTTACCTGGAAACAGGTTAAGAAGTGTTCCTGCCTTTAGCACTCAGATGCTAAACTCCCAATGGGGTCCAAACCCTAAATAAATCCGTTTTACCCTGTATAAAGCTTATATAGAGTAAACTCATAGATTGTTCGCCTCTATAACACTGATAGAGAGATGCACAGCTGTTTGCCCCCCCACCCCCATCAGCACTAATTCATACTCTAGGTTAATTAATAAGTAAAAAGTGATTTTATTAAATACAGAAAGTAGGATTTAAGTGGTTCCAAGTAGTAACAGACAGAACAAAATGAATTACCAAATAAAATAAAATAAAACATACAAATCTATCTCGAATACAGATAAAATCCTCATCCTCAGATGTTTCAGTGAGCTTCTTTTTACAGACTAAACTCCCCCTGGTCTGAGTCCAGCTATCACTCTCAACCCCCTTGTAGTCATTGTCCTCTGTTCCATTTTCTTTCAGATATCGTTGGAGGAGGAGAGACTATCTCTTGAGCCAGCTGAAGACAAAATGATGGGATCTCCCAGGGGCTTTTATAGACTTTTCTCCTCTGGGTTGACATCCCCCTGTGTAGAATCCAATCACAAAATGGAGATTTGGAATCACATGGGCAAGTCACATGTCCATGCATGACTCAAGGGTGCAGGTAGCAGCCATTGCCCACATGCTACCTTGAATATCCTCAGGTAGATTTCTGATGTGGATCGAAGCCTCTCAAGCTCTTTTGTCCGTTAAGTGCTTCTCAATTGGGCAAGTAACTTGCACATTCCTTTCTCAAGAGGCTGACCAAATGTGTTTACTTAGGCTACTTAGAAATCAAGCAAGTATACAGCCAATATTCATAACTTCGAACACAAAAATGATGCATGCAAATAGGATGAACATATCCAGTAGATCATAACCTTTACAGAGATATGTTACATGGCATATGAGCCTAAAACATTCCAGTTATATCATATATACATTTAAAGCATCTCCCCATAGAGCCCTATGAGATGCACCGTCACACCTATAGTGGTAGTTCTAAGCATACTAGGGGACTTTCAGTATTCAGCAGCAGGGTCCACATGGGCAATTAGCATGCGGCATGCTAGAGCACTGTAGATTTACACCTCACCTTGCTGCTCTCTGACATGCCATATAGACATGCCCTTGCAATATAAACTCTTCTGGGCAAGACCCATGTCTTGTGACACATGGACACTTAACTAATAATAATGTTCTTGCTGCCCACCTTCAGCATTTGATCGCCTTGTACAGCTGCAAGGTATTCTTGTTGGGCTAGTCTTGGCTCAGAAGTTCAGTCTTTCCTGAATTCTGCCACAGCTTGAATTTGTTGCTTATTTCTTTAAAGAGTACATGGCACACTTGTTCATTTATACTTTTTTTTTTAATTTAGGCCCTTAAAAAGGGGTGAGGATAGGTGGTGGTCACTAACTTTTTAATGGGTGAAAGTGGTAAAGACATCTGCTGGTTCTCCTCCTAACTTGCTTGATTGTGGGGGCTTCTCATCTTCCAGCCCCACCACACGTGTCTTTACATCTGTTGATGATCTTCAGGGTCCTATCTTTGGTTGTCTCCTCTTCTTCCTTGTAGGCTACCTCAGTTGCCTCTGCAGTTCTACCTACCACTCATGTGGATTACTCCCAGATCTGTTGCTCTCACCAATTTCATGTCTCCAACTATCTTTCTGCACCTGTCACTATCTATCTTAAATACTTATATGCTTTACCCTCTATCATCATAGTCCCTAACAATCTTTTAATGTTTGTTCTCTCAGTATCCCTGTGAGATAGGGGACGGGGAAGGGTAACGATCCCTGTTGTACAGAGAAGCTAAATGACTTGATCAAAGTCACATCTGCTACAGATTTCCTGTGTGAGCAGGGGACAGAATCCATGTCTCCCAAGTCCTAATTTATTGCATTAACTACAGGATCTCCCTTCCTCTCTAATGGCAACCATCAGCTTAGTCTAACACTGAGTGCTTCCGTGTTCCTCAGTCCCTGTCCTTGTTGACAGCTTTCCTGTCTTCTCTGGTTTTAAATCTGTGGTGCCATCTTTATGTTCCCCTCTTTTCTCCTTACATCCAGACTTCTGTAAGTCTGCTGCTAAAACCATGCCTTTGACTTCTTCTCCAGCTTCTCGTCTAGCCAGCAAATGTTCTTTTAGTAGTTTTGTCTTGCAGTGCTGACCCTCTTGCTGCCTTCCCATGCCTTGTGCCTGTTCCCTACCACATCAGATTCCTCGTTTTAACGGCAAAGGCTCTTTGTAATCTTACTCCAGCCTACCACTCTCTCTCTTTTCTCCTACTCCTTCCTATATCCCTGAGTGCAATAGTGTAGTTCATTTGTTAGATGAGGACGGTAAAATTGTCAGTAACAATGGAGAAGTGTTCAGTGAATATTTCTGTTCAGTATTTGGAAAGAAGAGGGATGATAAATTCATATTTTACAGTGTTAACTGAATGCTTTCCATTTTGACAGGAATTAGGGATGCTGTTAAATTGCAATTACTAAGGTGAAACACTCAAATCTGCTAGAGATGATGATCTGCTACTCTTAAAATAATTGGCAAAGGAGCTCTTGGAGCCATTGATGGTCTTTAACAAGTCTTGGAACGCTGATAAATTTCCAGAGGAGATGAAAAAAATTATTTTCACATTTGCCTTTTTAAAATATTAAGATTCTGGCAAGGAAGTGGGTTATTTCCCCGACCGGCTGACTTGTTTACTTGCCCTAGTATTGATGGAGTCCTGTGCTGTGCTACGTCTAGATGTCTCTGAGTCACCTAATGCTGTCAGACACCGTGAGCTGTCTCGTGAGCCGGGCATAGCGCCAACTGACTCCGCACGCTCTCACATTGGCTCGTTGTGGGGGTCCCACGTGCCCAGGTCTCCCAAAACCAGGGCGTGAATCTGGACCTCGTGGCTCTGAGGGTGTCTGCCAGCAGGGTGTATTTCAACACCTTCTGAGCTCAGGCCTTGTGGAAGGCCGGGGACCTATTTTCAAATGGCACCGTGATGTTTACCATGAGAATCGTCGTCTTTTCTGCATCGGTCACGACGATGTTGAGTCACAGTTGTCTGTCCGTTCCAGGGATGGTGGAGTTCACAGTGATCTTTCCCAGGGATGATGGGATGGTTTTCACGAGCTGGTTCTGGATGGTGGTGTGATGGTGCCACCAAGCTCCAGAATGGTGCTTACAGCGACACAGGATATGGGGCAGAGTCCTGTTAGGGTAGCTGCAATCCCTGCAGCGCGTGTCCCTGTTTCCCTGGTGGATGGCTTCATTTAGGGGAATGAATTTGAGCCGACCCGGTGGATTAACCACTAGTTGGCAAACCTGGTGAAGCTGCTCCCAGGGAGGAAGTGGTTGTTGGCGTCCCACTGGGTAGTCACGTTGAACACCTTGCCCTGGTTCGGTTTCTGCTTGAGTTTTTTGGTGTAGTGGCAGCGGATGGTGTTTTTCAGGGTCCTTTCCAGCATCGTTTCTGGGGTCGGGGTGATGATGGTGTGGTCCGAGATCTTTATGCGCAGCGCAAGTGCTCCAGGTGCTCCTTGCACCACTTCCAGTGGCAGCTGATCCTCGTTCCCAGACATCTTGAGGCGTTATGGGTGCAGGACCAGAGAGAGGAAGGTCTCCCCCGCTCTCCTGAGCTCAGCCTTGAGGAAGCTGCTGAGGTAAGTAGCAATGTCTTGCTTGGAGGGTGCCCTAGTGATGCATTTCCTGAGCACATCCCATATGGCTTCATCCGTGATGCTCTTCACCATCAGGTCCGGGCACATCAGGAGACAGAAGGCCTGGGTAATCACTGCAGTGTCACATAAGTCACCTATCTGAGGCACGTTGGTGCTGCCCTGCCTATGTGAAATATAGATGATGTCAGTACTGGCCCTCTGGGGAAGGTAGAGCCGTTTTCTCACCAGCTGCCTGATGGTGCTATCTGCCTTGTTCAGGAGGACCTTGCTATCCCCCTTGTTCAGGGGGCCAGTCCCGTGAAGACGAAGGAGATGTGGGGGATCAGGAAGGTATTGAGGGCATTTATTTTTTGCCAGGGGGTGAGCAGGGAGGAGTTGATTTAAGCCACATCCTGCAGGATCTTTGGGGATCTATCGGACATGTACTCCTGTGGGTGTGCCCAGGTGCTGGCATATCTCTCTCTCCCTGAGGGAGCCCATGGGCTCCTCCTGGATCAGGAACTGTGCCACCAGGATCAGAGCCCTGGCGCTGCCGTTGACATTGAGGGAGGCACACTTTTTGGGGTTGAAGCGGAGGTCTATCCACTTGGCAGCTTGGTTAGCAGCGTCTAGCATCTGGTGGTGGCTTTCCAAGCCTTCGGTGACCAGGACCAAATCGTCAGTGTAGGTCTGGATGTGATTCTCATGCCATGCAGGTTGAAGCTGGCTGGGCCACCGGAGATGGCTCAGGTGAGCGGTTCCATAGCCAGGTTAAAGATGATGGGGCTGAGGGGGCAACCCTGTTTCACGCCGCAGCAGATGGGGATGGTCTCTGTCTCTCTGTCCATGGTGTGGATGGTGGTGGTGCGTTCCTTGTAGAGGTCTGAGAAAATCTGGATCTTGGTTTCCAGCATTCTGAAGTCTCCCAGGGTGGAGATGATGTGATTGTGGGCTATGGACCCAAAGGTATTGGCCAGGTCAGGCCAGCCTACAGTGCACTGCCTCCTGGACCTTCTGGCCGCCTGGATGACTGTTTGAAGAAGGAAGCTGTACTCGTAACATCCCTCGCAGGACATGAATCCCTTCTGTGCTGAGCTGACGGTGCCCCCGCACACTCAATAGTCTGTGATCCATGCTGCGAGGCAGCAGGCATGCAGCTTGTAGGTGGTGGAGCAGAGGGAGATGGGCCTCCAGTTCTTGGGGTTGTCTCATTTGCCTTTTTGGGAGGTGAGCACAGTCATGAATTTTTTTCCAGGAGCGGGGGGCACAGCGGAACTGTTTGCATTTGTTGAAGACTGTGGTGAGCACGAAGTAGCCCGAGTCTCGCTTCTTCAGCAGGTGGTAGTGGATGTCATCTTTTCCAGGGGCTATAGTTTTGGTCCTCATTGACCTCGCCAGCACCTCCTGTGTGGGAAAATGCTTGCTCCAAGTCCTCTGGGGGATTGATCTGGAGTAGCGGGAGAAGACACTCTGGACGTCGCACGTGAGTCTGGACCTCATGGTCAAATGCCCTTCAAGTAGGAGTAGAGCCTTGCAGGCTGGATGGCGCAGTAGGATGAGGTCCCGTCGAGAATCTCCCTCATGGCTTTCGGGCGGTTCATCCTGTATAGTTTCTGGTTATAAGATGCAGACGCCGGATCATAGCAACAGCTGGCATCCCCTCTCCTGCTTTCTCTGGTGGTGGTGTTACGGCTTGGTGTGGGGAATATGTGAGTGGTCCGTGTGGCCTCCTGGGGTTCCTTTCTCCTGCTGTGATTTCTGCAGACAGTTCTGCTGTCAGTCTGTCCATAAGGGTGTCGAAGTTGTCAGCCTTTGCCAGCTCCTTTATCCAGGTGGATTTCCATGGTGTGATGACCCTCGCTTGTGGCTATCGCTTCTCCTGCCACACTGTCTCTGCAGGTTCAGGTGTTACAGGGACAGTCTGCAGTCTCGTCATCTCTCAGAGTGGGGAGCGATGTTCAGGCAGATCTTGAGTCGGGAGTCCTGGTGCGGTGGGGAGGGGACAGCTCTTGGTGTTTCCGAGGCAGCACTGGCTCTTCCTGGAGGCAGTGGGATTCTGGATGCACTGGTGCTGGATTTTGCGGGGACGCAGTTGTGTCTGGAAGCACTGGGGATGGTGCTGCTTTTCCTGCAGGAGGTATCCAGCTGGAAGATCTTCAGTGGGGCATGGGGACTTTTTGCAGTCGGGGTCTCTCTGGGCAACCCAGAAGGAGGTGTTGAATCTCCCATGGATCTGGGAGGTGTGGGAGTCTCCTCCATTGGCTGGATCTCGGCAGATGGCCTGGGAAGTGGCGCTGATTGCTCCTATGGCAGGGCGGTATGAGGTGACCTGTGGGGGAGCGCTGTCCCATCTTGCATCCATGTTGTGCTGGATGGTCTCTCTGAGGTTGCTGAGGCGTCTGGTGAGGTTGCTGATTTGTGAGATGGCGGTAATCCCCCCTCCCAGCAGGGTACAGCGTGGGGATTTTAGAGACACGGCTGGCTTTTTGGTTGGTGTCGTCCTGTCGGTCGGTCCTCGAGGTGGAGGTTGTGGGTTGTATACTACACTTCACTGTGTCCAGTTATGGTGTTCACGCTTCAGAGGTTCTTACCAAATTGAAAAGGCTTCAGAAAAGAGCTCTAAGAGTGATTTGAGATATGGAAAGCCCCCTGAAGTGAGACACATAAGTTCCATTGATTTTCGTACGCAAGACAGAGCTAAGTGAAGACTTGATCACGCTCCTGGTACCTAAATGGGGAGATTCTGATGGTAGATCTGACAGAGGCATAACAAGATACAGCAGTTTGAATCTGAAGTCAAACCAATTCAGAGTTGAAATAAGGTGCACATTTTTTAGTGGTGAGAGCAATTCACTGTTGGAACAACTTACCTAGGGATGTGGTGAATTCTCAGTCATTTGAAATCTTTGGAAAGACAGCCACTCTTGATTTAAAAGATTATGCAGTAGCTCAACTAGAAATGATGGACTTGATACAGGTCATACTTGGTGACCATAATAGTCCTTTTGGGCCTTAAAAGTTTATGAATCTGAGGGCTCTCTTAATCTAATTCCACACTTTCACGACTTTTATCATGCTGTCCTCGCTTTGCAAATTTTCCACTTGTCTCCTCCTCTTCTCTCCTCCCACTTCCCAGAATAGCCAAATCGTTCCTTAAAACACAACTCCATTAAATCCTTCCTACCATAGTCTCAGGAGTGAGGTTTCTATAATCTCCCTTAGGCCTTGTCTGCACTAAAAAGGTTTTGCTCGTATGACTATACCTGCAGAGGTATACTATCAAACCCTTCTAGTGGAGATGCAAGTTATTTCACAAATAAAATAAGCTATACTGGGAAAAGCACTTTTTTGCTGTTATGACTACATGTACACTGAGGCTTTTGCCAGCAAAGCTAGGAGCCGTATCGGGGAAGCGGTTCCTTTCCTCCTGCCCGCCATATTCATAGCTGACATAGCATTGTTATGCCAGCAAAACTTTTAGTGCAGAGTAGACCTTACTTGAACTGTTGTTCCATATGTTTACTAATAAACTACAGGTTTTCTGCATCATGGATTATGTCTCATAGTTCTGTAAAAATTTGTGAAATATGGAAGATAAAATTGGCAAGGTGGATTACATCTCATTTATAACAAATCCCTGGATGTGGCTACATGCCGCAGTTTAGAAGGAAACAGATTTCCACTTCCTTTGAGCCTAAAATATTTCATTTTAAAACACAAAATTTACAGCATAGCACAAAAGATGTTCTGATGATGGAGCTACTTTCACTCTAAATCCCTGTTTTTCAGGGGCTTATAACCTTTTTTCCTTCCTCTTCCATCTCTGCTTTGACCCATAGTTTGTTTTTGTTTGTTTTTGTAAAAGTGCTATATTCGTATAGAACTGCGGCACACAGAGATGTTTTACAACCCTCACCAGGGAAATTCTCACATTGCCTGACCACCTCACTTTTTTTTTTCCCCCCCTAGAGAGCTGTTCAGTAATAAATTCAGGTGCAGATTAAAATCAAGATGCCTCTTCATGGCATGACACTACAAAAATTCATCATTTTTTTTCATAGATCAGTATTAAAATATAATATAAAGCGTGTTGGATCTTGAATACCTTTATGTATGTGCAGCCCCACTGATATAATAGTAAAAATGTTTAAGGCATAGCTTTTTCTTTAATAGCAGTAACTACAGATTCTTCTTGCATATACATGCATAAAACAAATTTGTTTTCTATAATGAAGTTTTTGTTACTGTGAAAAAATTAAGGTCTTAGTACTCTGTAGGCTAGATAGGTAAGTTTCAGGGGCAGGAAATTGAATGGTAGAAATAGAGCATTTTTCTTTGATTTTTTTTGTGTTCTTGGTTAACAGTTACATATAGTAAAACATGTCTAATCTTGGAGCAGAGTCTGAATAATGTGTCTAATACATTGAGGTCAAGGATAATGACTCATAGTCGAGAAGTGCAGGATAACTAGAGGAAAACAAATTATTGAATGCTTCTAGGTGTTTCAGCTTATAAGGGTTCTGCTCTCAGTTTGAATTGATAGAAGAGAAATGCAAATTTTGTTTTTCATGAAGATCTAACTTAGGTAACAGCAAGATTGCTGTACTAGTTTTAACTGTAGGAAGAGCTCATTATTATGGAGGGGATTTGTAGTTTATATTCACATGCCTTGCTGCAATTCAGACAAAGGACTTCCTAGCTCTGTCTCCTGTAAAGCATACTGGCTTGAGTGGAAAATTTACTTCCTGCCTGGAGTGTTGGAATTGGAAAAGCGTAATGCTTCCAAAGAGAGAGTCCTTAAACTTTCATAACAGAGAGAATGGCTTGTGGACACAGCCTCTCCCATTTGTCAGTGTATGGACCTACCTACTTCCCTTCCTAAATGTATTGCATAACATTCCTGTAAGTGGTTTACGATTGGCAGCCATGTTAGTCTGTATCCGTAAAGAAAACGAGGAATACTTGTCTCTAAGGTGCTACAAGTATTCCTCATTGTCATTCCTGTGAATATTACAATAATCACTCTCAGAGATAAGTAATAGGAAAGTATTGTCTGTCCATCTGGTGCAGCATAGAAGCTAGAAATAAGAGCTGGCACCATGTGACCAGTCAACTCGCTTTCTAAGAGCCAAATTATTGTTTCTATTTAAAAAAAGAAATCAAAAAGTCATGGGATAGTGCCATCTTGACTTTCAAGTTGTTTACAGAACTTTTCTGTCTTCAGAAGTCCTGACTTCTGTAGTACCCATTATACATAGGTTTCAAATAACTTCCCCAACAACTAGTTTAGCTTTAACTCTGTGAGTTAGGACAGGAATTTATATCATAGGGATCACTTCACCCAAAAATGAAATACAACCACCTCTGGCTATGTTCCATCCCAGAAGTGGCTATTTTTAGGTGGGTGGGGAAATGATTTTTGTGATCATTCACTCAAAGTGTAACAAACTTCATCCTTGGAGCTTGGGACAGGGTCACTATGAATTATTTTTGTAACCCTAACTTACGGCTTCTCTAGACGAACAATTGGTCTGCATGAATCAACCCTACACTAGCCTTCTGCGGTCTAACTATTCGTGTGCATCCTGAGGCAATTTGCTGCTGCAATTTGTAAATGCACTTTGAGTCACATTTACCATTGTCTAATTGCTCATGTAGACAAGCCCTTAATTGAGTGTGTATTTTTTTATGGAGGCACTGGTCTCTATAGTTTAAGGTGAGTTGAATCTTGTAGTTGAGGCTGAATCTCTTGTTTTATTTATAAAAAACAGCATATTCTTGCTAAAATTATAGAACTTATTTTGTGGGCACAGAATGATTTTATTTTTTTTGAGAACTTACAAGTTACTCTGATTAGTTTGAGTTTATTTTAACTTAAAATGGATCCTTTAAATTAGCACTTCTTTTATGGAGACAAATTGGGACCAAAAATGTAATAACACTCTTTCCATATAATTAAAGCTCACCAATGTTTTGAAAATATTGGTTTGTAATTAAGATAAGTTGTTAGTCATGTGTATTACATAAGTGCCCACTGCCCAAGGATCATCCACGAATTGGGCTTTATTGTGGTAGGCACTGTAGAAACGTAACTAGTAGTGGTCCTGTCCCCATAGGGCTTACAATATAAAGACAAAACGAACACAGGGTAGGGTCAATAGGTTTAACCTACAAGAAGAGATAACACTGCTATTGTAGCAAACATCACATTAGATTTGTATTAGAGAGCGAGTTGGGTAAAGTGGTGATATGTATTGCCTTTTGGTATCTAGTAGAGATGGAAGAAAGGCTTAGAGAGCTGGCGTGACTATGGATTATTTATCCCAGATGCAAATTATGTTAAGATAAAGTTAAAGTTGAGGGTATGCATCAGTAATTTAAGGTATAAAACGTTACGTGGATGTTGTAATTATCTCCAAAACAAGTATTATAAATTTTGAATTTCCTTTAAGGTTAGCTTTAATGCTGATTTCCTAACATAAGGCACCCAGGCATCTTGTATTGACATCAGGAGGAAATAATTCTAAGGTGAGCCCATCAGCATGAATAGGCATTAATTATAACTGTATGAGTTGCTAAATAATATCACTGCAGGGCAGGGACAAGGTTGTTTGGGTGCTCTTACTGTGCATTTTCATATCTTATCATGTTTGAGTTTCTTTCAAGGTTAGCCTTAACTTCTGTAATTTTGTACTGAAAACAGGTGATACAAATGTAGAAAATTCTGTGTTCATGTAATATTATTTTACCCTTAAATTATTGAGACATACACTCAACTTTAATTCAATCTCGAATATAAAAATGGGATGGGGGATCAATCTCGAATATAAAAATGGGATGGGGGATTACTCAACTATCTATAGCCTCCTGCAGCAGAGGTGACTACCCACTACTCTTACTGGAATACATGCACAGTTGGCATCATGTCTTAAAGGTTTTCTAAAGAAACTTCTCAAATAAAATGGGATGTTCCCAGCCATTGGAAGCTTTACAAATATTAACTTAATTTTTAAAAGGGAATACAGTAGTCCCCCATTAAGTTTTCATTGCTTTAGATCAAATTATTTCAGTGTTAGCAGTGTTTGTTGTGTATATCTGTGATTCTTTCTGATAACTAATTAATGTTGTCTTATTATACTTATCTATTGCAATTCAGCAGTTGTTAAAGGCAACCACTGTACTTATCCTTTCTGCCTTAGTTTCCCCATAACTGATATTGAGATAAGTGACATTTGCCACGTCAATATGGAGAAGTAGTGATCTGTATATAGAAGTAGCAGGCTCTTAAAATAGCTTCCAAGTGAAGTCTGTACATTGTTCAGTACGGTTTGATTGGGGGTGAGGTAGCAGCTTCCAGCCAAATTAACCCTTGATCAGTGGAGTGCTGAAAGGTGACCAGACAAGACACTTCTAGAGTAACTGTTGCTCTGTGGGACAGCAATGGTGGGGCTGTTGGCTTTGAATATGTTATGGTAGTGGGATGTGTGCCAGCGTGGCCATACAAAGCAATTGAGCTACGCTGATTGAAGCTCATACTAGAGGATGGCTAGCAAAAAAAAAAAAAAGCCAGAGCACTTTCCACTGATGGGAAAGACACATCAGTCAATTCCACTGCATGAATCTGACCAAGTGGGTATTAGCCCACGAAACTTATGCTTCAATACTTTTGTTAGTCTTTAAGGTACCACAGGACTGTCGCTTCTGCAGATCCAGACTAACACGGATACCTCTCTGATCAGTCAATTATTTCTCTACATACAGTAGCATAAGGCTACTATACTATTCTCTACATATAGTAGCCTAAGGCTACTGAGTGAGTTAGTGTCAGTGCTGGGGCTAGATATAGAACTGCCTTACTGTTAACACACTACTAGACTATGGTGCTTCTCATGCTGTTGAAGTGCACCTCTTTGTGGCCAGAGGCCACAGCTGCTCAGCAGAGAAGCCAGCTATGGTGTTGGGAGCAAGCTTACAGCACCATTGGCATTATCAACAGAAGTCCAGATGTGTCTGTCCCCACAGCTATGAATTGTTTTTAAAGTCTGCTCTCTCTTCCTCCACCCTGTTAGAAAATATGGAGATCAGCAGGGTGAGGGAGATGAACGGCAAATAACTGTTTGTCATCAGAAACCACTGACAAACATTGAACCCTAAACCTTTGAACCTTTGTTTGTCACTTCATACATTAAGAAGTTTTATACCAATGAAAGAGCTAGAAACTTTTAGATAATAGAAGCTGAGGTTTAGAGTGCCCCAAATGCTGGCTATCCATGTAAATTGAAGATGGGAAGTGTAGAAGAATCCTATACCAATTTGCAACTGTAGGGGAATTTCGGAAGATACGCATTTACAAGAGCTGGGACTTGGTCAGGATACTAGAGATTACGACGCCTGTCTGTGAAAAGGTCCACAGGCTATTCCGTGATCATGTGTGGACAAGACTTTGTTTTACATCAGTGGTTCTCAAACTGGGGGTCACGACCCTCCTGTGTGGCAGCTCCAAAAGCCGTTGAAAAGCCACCGAAGTGAAAGCTTCCGCTTCTGGCAGCATTTCGGCGGACACAGAAACGAATGCTGCATGTCTGCTGAAAGCAGAAGTGTTCAATTCAGCGGCATTTTGGCAGGCATTCCCCCAGTACGCAACAGGACGTGCCAAAGCAAAAAGGGGTCGCCGTCCCAACAAGTTTGAGAACCACTGTTTTACATCTCATTTGTGTCTGAATTAATACTGAACCAGAGTCCCAACTACTGTATTGCCAAAGCCACGTCTTGCGACACTCAGCCCTGGTCTATGTTTAACATTAGATCACCTTGAGGGGTGTGAAAAACTGACACCCCTGAGTGCCATTTGTTTATCTGAGTGGTTCTCAACTAAGGGTTTGGGGCCCCCAGGGGGTGAGGGAGGGCATGAGCAGGTTTCAGGAGGGTTGCCAAGCAGGGCTGGCATTAGATTTGCTGGAGCCCAGGGCAGAAAGCCAAAACTCTACTGCATGGGGCTGAAGCCCGGGGCACTGAGCCTCACCACCCAGAGCTTAAGCTGAAGTCTGAGCAACTTAGCTTCACAGGGCTCCCTATGGCATGGGGCCCCAGGAAATTGCCCTGCTTGCTACTCCCTAATGCCAGCCCTGGCTTTTATATGCAGAAAAAACAGTTGTTGCAGCATAGACAGGCTGTGGAGGTTTTATAGCATGTTGAAGGGGCCTCAGAAAGAAAAAGGTTGAGAACTCCTCGTTTAGCTGACCTATTATACAATGTAGGCACGGCTACATTGATGTAGAAATTCTTCCTACTGCTACTAGCTACCATTTCTTGGGGAGTAGGGGTTTTTATGTTGATGTAGGAATTGTTTATGCTATAGCAGCATAGCTGCAGCTGTATTACTACAATATGTATATAGAATAGAGGTGCCTGAAGATAGAGCTGGGAAGTGTTTCATCCAAATACTGACCCAGTCTGTCTCCACTTAGCTTTTGAGATCCACTGTGATCACAGCAAAAGGTGGCATGGCTGCAGGCAGCAGCAAATGACGCATTTCGTTGCTTTGACAGTCTTCTTTGAAGGTACGGAGTTGTTTAAAAGCTGTGACTCATTGAGGGAAAACGAAGTACCTACTGATCTTATTCTTGGGCCATAAGATCATTAAATTAACCATGAGCGCTAGTGATTTATGACTCTGAGATGTCAGCATGCATTTCTTATTTCCAATCTTCATAACAGTTTCCTAGAATTGATGCATGTTTTCACAATAGAAAAACTTTAACTATCCATTACTAAACTTACTGGAGACACTCTGCCAAAGGGATTTTCATTTACATTATTTTCTAATATTTCAAAAATGGCTTCTGTTACAGTATTCAGACTCACTCACAGTGAGAAGATGTTCAAATCTTTGTCTGTAAAGTAGTTGGTGTAGGATGTTGGCCTGCAGTTATAGACTAATGCAGTTCTCAGATTTGTTTGTCTTAAAGTGAAACATTTTCCAATGGAATTTGAACATATGTTGAAGAAAGAGAAGGAGAAAAATGTTTCAGAAATTAATCAATTTTTGCTTCTTGGATGCTTTTTGTATGGCACCTTTTTGACATGTGTATTGAAACCCTGGGTGTCTGATGTCTTCAAGAAAAGCTCAGAAGTTGCTATGGGAGGGAGAGCAAGATGGTTTTGGGGATCCCTTACCCATCACCACCAGTGACAACATTCTAGCAGTCTCTCTGCCGATGATGACAAATATGTTAGTTTTCTCATTAATAGGAAACATTTTAATTCCACATTTCTTCTTTCTTCCCATATGCATTTCTATAAATATCACTTGAAACTGGAACAAAATCTTAAACTTTAAAGAGGCAAGTTTATTTGATCTAGTTTAACTACGTTCGCCTCACGTATGGAGACTAGTTATAGAAGAATTTTAAAAGTCTGCCTGTTTCTAAACTAGGCTTAGGTTTCTCTTAAGTATTCTTGAACCCTTAAGGTACGTTGGCATTGCAGCTGGGAGGTGTAGATGTACATGCACTAGCTGTGATCGAGCTAGTGCACTAAAAATAGTAGTGTGGCCATGGCGGCTCAGGCTAGCGTAGCAGATGGGGTTGTACTCAGATGACTATCGCAAGGCGCTGCCTGTGCTGCCGTGGCAGTGCTGCTATTTTTGTGTACTAGCTTGTTCAGAACTAGCTCAGATGTATCTACCCAAGCTGTGGTTACATGTCCCAGCTGCTGTGTAGACATACCCTTAGTGCTTGGGTACACCTACCCTACAGCAGCCCAACTGCAGTGCTGCAGCTGTTGTAGAGTATAGAATGTGTTAAGTTAAGAAATTAGTCTTTGGCCTAAGCTAGGCTAAGTATAGAGGAGTATGGGAAATTGAATGTATTAATGTGAGCAAAAGCTAGAGATTCAGTTGGAGATGTGAGATGGGAAAATCAAAGTTAGCAAGGACTTGACCCAGGGTTATATCATGGCAATGTTTGGTTATAACTGGTTTTAGCAGAATTACTAGTAAGCATTTGAGAATTTGGATTGTAATATTAAAATGCTATCTGTATTGATAGCATTGGGAAGGCCTGCAGATGTTAATTTAATTAATGTGAAATGTAAAGAGCTGGCAGAAATGTAGATATGGTAATTGGCAGGTTTAATGTTAATTACTGTTATAATGGGTTATAAAAAAGAAGCCTTAATAAAATGCCTGAGAGCTCTATTTAACACCAAAAGGGTTACCATTAGGTTATGGGTTATACTTCATTCTGTTGTCAATGGCCTAATCACCCATTGATACACTGGCTTTGAATGTGAGAGTAATTGCAGTACTTGTGTAAATGGCAATTGCATGCCTCTTTGCTTAACTAATCATTTTTTCTCTTTAAAGTTTAGTTCTCTCATTCAAAGTTTCATTCAATGTCCTCTACTAACTTAAATTGTCTGTAACTGACCTCGAGGCTCAAACCTGAAAATTAAATTTAGTTTATTGCATTTTGAACTTTAACAATGTAATATTAATTGGGAATATTTAAAATTCAAGGTTGCAGTGTGCCACTGTAGTGTCATAGCGCAGATATTTCCTACACTGATGGAAGTGGCAGTAGGGAGTCTACGGAAGAATCCTTCTTTCAACCTAGCTATATGTGCACCAGGAGTTAGGTTGACCTAACTTTGGTTCTCAAAGCACAAAGTTTTCCCAGCCCCAAGCGATGGAGTTAGAATCCACTTAAGCTGCTTGAAGAGTTAGCCTGCTGCTTGTCTCGTAAAAGTGCATTTAAAATGACGTTTCTTGTATAATTGGTTTGTTTTTATTTTCAATTTAATTTTTCTTTTGTGAGTGTTCAATCTTGGGTAATGTTCATATTAAATGCTAACCTAATATTGCTTTAAAAAGTAATAATTCTTTCTTTTTTTTTATCTTGATTTCATTGTTACATTTATCTAAGTTAAAATAACTAAAGTAAGTTTGTTGTAATTAGGCACAAGTATCTAAGGCTAAGCCTGTTGGAGACCGTAAACTCTATAGTCTGAAGTTCTAGTAAATAGTGCTTTAAAATATTTGACCATTTTGGAACATGGACTGGTCAAATGCCCAATTTTAGGCAGGCTATGGTGATAGGTTATTTAATCATGAGAAACATGAGAGAGTTGGATATATGGTGATCTTTAGAATTGCCACTTCACTTGTGGCAGGCATCATGAAATTAACTTCTGGGGAAGAACCTGTGGTCACGGTACTGTAAATGTTGGTACTAATGATGCAGCGATACACGGAGGTTCTGGAGGCTTAAGTGTAAACTGCTAGGAAGAAGGCTCATGTCTTGGCTTCTGTGGTAGCTTTCTCTGACATGATGCAAGTTCAGCTAGGCTGAGGATGTCAGAGTCCCAGTGCATGGCTGAAAAGATGATGTAAAGAAGTGGGGTTTGTTTTTATTTGGGGAAGAAGAGCCTTATACAGAATTAGACTCTTGGCGCATGTTTTAAAAAAGGGGGTGAGTATTTAAACTTGGAGTTGGGGAAAAGTTGGCAGTAGAACAGGGATGGGATAAGATCACAATGGTAAATTCTGTAAAATCAGCAGAATTCCAAATTTAGGAGTTAAAACAGTCACCCAGTCAAGAATAAGTAGTAGAGGTATTTGCATGCAAATACAAGAAGTTTTAAAGGCAAAACAAGTGAACTGGGATGCCTTGTGATAGACAAGAACCCTGATACAATAGGCATATGGAAACTTGGTAAATTGCAAAAACCAATAATATGCTGCAGTACCTGATTACAAAGTACGCTAAAGAATAGGGAGCAGTGCTGTATCTAAAGGATTACATGGAATCTAATGGGATAAAAATTCTGAGTGGAGATGACCACACAGTTGAATCTCTGTAGATATGAAACTGTTAATATGTCAGTAGGGCTGTACTACCTGCTTCTGGGTCAAGGAAAAGTTGAACGTACAAAACACCTCCCCCCCTCCGAGTGACATCAATTATGTCAACAAAAGCTGTTGTATAGCCATAGCCTAGATTAGTTGGGATCAGAGAGAACTGTGAGGAACTTCAGAGAAACCCAAAAAAGCTAAGTGAATGGGCAACACGATGGTAAATAAAATGCAGTGTCAATAAATGCAAAGTATTGCATTGGAGGAAGAAAATTAAACTGTTTGATCACCTTACAGTGTTTTGTATTTGCCATATCATTTCATGAAAGGAACCAAAGCATACCACAATGATACCAAAGATACTACAATGAAGACCTCTGGACAGTGTGCAGCTCTGGGACGTTGGGATGCATAAGGGGTGGGATGTCGAATAAGACAAATAATATAATATGGTGCAGCCTCATCTGAAATAGTGTAGTATTCTTTCAGCCTATCTCAAAAAGGATACCAGAGAGCAGTGACAAGAACAATCAAGGGCCAAGAAAAACTTCCATATGAAGAGATTGAAAAGACTGGGATTGCTTACCTTAGAAAGGGGGCACATAACCAGGGACATGATTAAAGAATATAAAATAATGTTAGAGAGCTTCCGTTCTTGTCTCGTAACACACAAACAGGGTGATTCAATTAACTTAAAAGGGGCAAAATTAAAAAATGGATAAAAGGAAATGCATTTTTGCAGTGTGCAATATAAAGTTTGGAAATCTCTGCCACGTGATGTCGAGGCCATGAACTTAACAAGAACCCAAAAATGATTTGACATTCATATGAATATCAAGAATAAGTTACTGACCAATTTTGCTGAAAGGCTATTAAGCTCAGACTTAATGTCTTATCCTGATCTCTAATAGTTAGAGGATGTCTCGATCTAATGTGGGTGATGATGAGAGGAATTATTCCACATGTGCTTACTGAGAAGTTTCTACATCTTCCCCAGAAGCATCTGGAGCTGCCTACTTTTGGTATCAGGATACTGGACTATATAGACTGGATCAAACTACAGTTTGGCAATTCCTGTGTTTGACCACTAATAACAATGAAGTTTTGCAAACTGAGATAATAAAGGTACTCACATGACATTATTTTAATTTATTGCCACTGGAAGGCAAGAAGAAAAATATTTTCACACTGTGCCATGTACAGCATTTTAATTTAATTTTTGCTCAGCTACTGTTTGAGGAACTTGCATACTGGCTCATGGACCACTGCTTTAGTCTGGGAGAGTCGGTTATACATTCCTATACTGATATTGCATTAATTTCCTCACTACTGTAGGTAGCTACTTACTGAGAGAACTCTCAACCCAAATTTCATTCACTGCTCAACGTTTTTCACCAGATAAGCAGTAGATTAAGTTAAAATTGTGCAACCAAAATTGTTGTGGTGTGCTCTAAGATGTAATACAGAAATAAAGCGCTGCATCCTGGGGTGTACACAGGCGTCTGCCAGGACAAACTCATGCACAGGTACCTGTTGACAGGAAGTCTGTCATGGTTAGAGCTGGGAAATATTTGTAATGAATAATAAATTTGCTAAAAAATGCAGTTTAAGGTCAACCAAAACTATTTTACAAATTTGGGTTGAATTTGGCAAATAGTCTTGGACAAATTAATTTTTGTGTGTGTGGGCGGGGAGAAATCAAATGTTTGGACATTTTACAGATCAGCTATTTTGCTGATACTAATTGACACCCTCCCAACCCCAAAAAAGATTTGATTTTTTTTTTTTTTTTGGTTTGGTCATTGAACTTATATGTGCACCACAGGAAAATTGTGCGTTCAATTAAGGAACCAATAGGAAACCTAACCACAATGGTTCTGGCTACATATAGTTGAATTGTATCAGTTTGGCTAAATTACTTACTATTCTGCTGTTAGATTCGATAATTGCTTCCTATATATTTACTAGATATTATCTTGCAGCTAGTTGGGTGCACACTAGGGTTGCCAACCCTCCAGGATTGCCCTAGAGTTTCCAGGAATTAAAGATTTATCTTTAATTAAAGATTGTCATGTGATGAAACCTCCAGGAATACGCCCAACCAAAACTAGAAACCCTAGTATACTCATCCTCCTCTCGTGCCCTGAATGGTGTAGCATTCTGATGGGTAGTGTTCTCCCATCACAGATGAGTCTGTGTATTGAGTGGTGGCTGCACTTTGGAATGAAAGGCACTATATATAATTATAAGGCTAAGATGAAACATTAAGTGTGGAAAGTAGAGCTAAATCTGGTCAATACACACTAGTTTGTTAGATGGAAACATTTCCAACAAGATCTAGCATAGTGTTTTGTTTTTGTTTGTATTGTGATGTGCTTAGTTTGATTTCCAAAGTGCCTGTTTAATATAGTTTCTCATGAATTTTTTCAACCCCTTATCTTCTGTGCAGGATATGAAAATAATCCCCTACCCTAATGTAATGGCTTATTGAGCGTGCAGGATATGTCCAGCTTTTCTGAAAGCAGAAGAGCTGGGCTGTTTGTTTTTAGTGGATTATTTCTTGTATTTCTCCCACTAAACAATCTTTATGTACTTGCAATCTCAATGCTGGAAAAAGGCTCACCATCTCATTTTCTTACTCAACTCCCAGGGCTTGAAAATAAAATTGAATGATTAGAAGACATCCAGCTGAGGAACATTTGAGATTCCAAATCTATGAAGGCCAGTTACGTTTGGAGCAAGGTAAAGTGGGATTAGCATTTTGATTTGCAAAATAGATGAAGAATGCTTTTTATAATATGGAGATTTTTCAGCAGCAGCGGAGTTACTTGGCTCACAGTGTGAATGTATCATTAGAATCAGCATGGCTTGAAAACCATAGCTCACTAGGGTTCTTTAATTGACAAAATTACTGAATAGGTATACCTGGTTCTAAAGGAATTGACTGAATTACAGGGTAGTCTGAATAAAGGGAAGGCGTAGAACAGTTTTGGATTATGTTCTGTTTCAGGTAAAAGGCAAGCCTCCTAATATAATTTTAAAAGAATCTAATAGCAGAGAGAGGATATGGGATTTTAACTTTAGTGCTTTAATACAATAGTATTGTTATGGATTTTGCAGTCTGTTACTTGAAATGCTAATTTGTTCTTTACCTGTTTGTTTCTCTGGATTTTTCCCGTGCTAACTGTCATGATTGATTGTGAAATTAAACTGGTAATATTTTTTCAACAGAGTGCAGGCACATTTAATTACAGCTGGCAGGTTGTCACTGAATCATCTCTCTCAGACACCTACCCAATTCTTTTTTTAAACCAGAATCATAATTACACTGCTGGTGCCATGAATTTGTTATATTTTGTGTGTAATTAACAGATAGTCATCTAATCCTTGAGATTTGGAAGCATTAGGGGCATTTCTGAGTTGCTTAACTGTTACTCCAGATTGTGAGGCAACGTGTCAACAGTTGCCTTGGGGGACGTTGGAATAGCTCTGGTAAAACTTTAAACAAAACCTCTTTGAATAAGAATAAAAGATTTCAGATTTGAAAACTAATAGTTTACCTTTTATTTATTAAATTAGATATTCCCTTCTTCCAGTTAAACAACTGAAGTGTAGTAGAAATTTTGTTCTCACTGATTTTAACCCTTTGATGCAAAATTACCTTGCCCTTGAACTGAGGCTTGATTAAACCTGCTTGCTTCAAGCAAGCTTAAAATTTGGTTGGGTGAGTGAGGGATAATTGTCACCCCCTCTGGAGGGGAATGGGAACAGCAGTCCAGACTAGGTGTATGGATGAGGGAAGCAAGAGATGGAAGGCTCAGCAAGAACAGATGGGCAGCAGCAGAAAGAACAACAAAGTAACTCGATAAAGACCCTAATATTAAAGCCTATCATTTATTTGGTTTGGGGGAATAATGGTCGAGGAAGGAGTAAGGCGTTAATTAGCCTCATGCATAATGTGTTCTAGACTGATGTGCTACCTGTTAGGATTACCACACTTTGAGTATTAACTAAAGCAGTTTGTAGGTCAGACATTTTGACAAACAAATGCTTATATGTCAGCAGAAGTTGTGCTAAAAGCCGCCTCCATTTTTCTGACGGGCAGGTGTGATGTTACCAGTCCAGCAACCTGCAGCCAGGTCTCAGTGAGGTGTGGTTTTCATGCACTCGTTTTTGTTAGATTGTAAGATCCTGGGGGCTGGAACTCTGTCTTGTACAGTGCTGAGCACAGTGGCACTTAATGACCACATTTTACTGGGTACTCCATCTGCTATACCTGTAGAACAGAAAAACCCTTGAAAAATCCTATTCGCTTAGCAGTTAGAAGAATAGAATATCAGGAATGCAGGGGACCTCAGAAGGTCATCTGGTCCAACCCCCTGCTCAAAGCAGCACCAATCCCCAACTAAATCATCCTAGCCAGAGCTTTGTCAAGCCTGACCTTAAAAACCTCTAAGGAAGGAGATTCTGTCACCTCCCTAGGTAACCCATTCCAGTGCTTCACCACTCTCCTAGTGAAAAAGTTTTTCCTAATATCCAACCTAAACCTTCCCCACTGCAACTTGAGACCATTACTCCTTGTTCTGTCATCTGGTACCACTGAGAACAGTCTAGATCCATCCTCTTTAGAACCCCCTTTCAGGTAGTTGAAAGCAGCTATCAAATCTCCCCTCAGTCTTCTCTTCTGTAGACTAAACAATCCCAGTTCTCTCAGCCTCTCCTCATAAGTCATGGGCTCCAGGCCCCTAATCATTTTTGTTGCCCTTCTCTGGACTCTTTCCAATTTTTCCACATCCTTCTTGTAGTGTGGGCTCCAAAATTGGACACAGTACTCCAGATGAGGCCTTACCAATGTTGAATAGAGGGGAACAATCACATCCCTTGATCTGCTAGCAATGCCCCTACTTATACAGCCCAAAATGCTGTTAGCCTTCTTGGCAACAAGGGCACACTGTTGACTCATATCCAGCTTCTCATCCACTGTGACCCTTAGGTCCTTTTCTGCAGAACTGCTGCCTAGCCATTCGGTCCCTAGTCTGTAGCAGTGCATGGGATTCTTCAGTCCTAAGTGCAGGACTCTGCACCTGTCCTTGTTGAACCTCATCAGATTTCTTTTGGCCCAATCCTCTAATTTGTTTAGGTCCCTCTGTATCCTGTCCCTACCCTCCAACGTATCTACCACTCATCCCAGTTTAGTGTCATCTACAAACTTGCTGAGGGTGCAGTTCATGCCATCCTCCAGATCAGGCCTGCACAACTCAGAAAGCAGCGAGGGCCATATTACTACAAATAACACAGCTGTGGGTTGAAAAGCACTGCCCTCACCCCACCCCACCGCTTGGCTTGACCCACCCCTACTCATCCCCCGCGGGCCGCACAGTAAGCCCGTGCGGGCCACATGTGGCCCCCGGGGCGAATGTTGTGCAGGCCTGCTCCAGATCATTGATAAAGATATTAAATAAAACCAGCCCCAGGACCGACCATTGGGGCACTCTGCTTGATACTGACTGCCAACTAGACATGGAGCCATTGATCACAACCCATTGAGCCTGATGATCCAGCCAGCTTTCTATCCACCTTATGGTCCATTCATCCAGCCCATACTGCTTTAACTTGCTGGCAAGAATACTGGTGGGAGACCATATCAAAAGCGTTGCTAAAGTCAAGGAATAGTAAGTACATCCACTGCTTTCCCCTCATCCACAGAGATCTCATCGTAGAAGGCTATTAGGTTAGTCAGGCATGATTTGCCCTTGGTAAATCCATGCTGACTGTTCCTGATCACTTTCCCCTCCTCTAAGTGCTTCAGAATTGATTCAGTTGTTACCAAAGAGATGCTAACTATGGTCTGTGTTATGCAGGAGGTCAGACTACCTGATCAGTGGTTCCTTCTGGCCTTGGGAATCTGTGGAATATAAGGGAAAACCTCTGGTAATCTGAGATTCTGACAGTCAAACTTTAGTCCAAGATATAAAACTAGCTTTTAACTGCCATTAATTTTAAAAGGAATTATGTTCATGTATCATTGAGGGGGCGGGGGACCCAGCTTGAATGCAAAACTTATTGCCAGGAGTTTTTTGCATTCACCTTCCACTTCTGCAAGAGTGGATTTACTTAGTTGGGGATGGTCATCTTTGAGCAGGGAATTGGATTAGAAGACCTCCTGAGGTCTCTTCCAACCCTAATATTCTATTATTCTAAACTTTTAATCATCTGTTAACAACCTTACTACTAAAACAAGGATTTCTACAAATATCACAGTCTAGGATCCTTATTTAAATAATATCACAGATGTTCTAAAGAAATAGGCTCTGGTTAACATCAGAATAATACTTAAAACTAAAGAATAAAATTTGTAAAATTAAAAATAAAACTCAAAAACCTGAAGCAGGAAAGTTACTGGAAATTTATGAACTAACATTGCATGGGAAATGAGTGCAGAAAACTTTTTGGCATACACAAGAGCTATTGTCCTGTGGAACCACCATATACACAATGCATTTTTATCGCTTCATTGTTAAAAATATTGTTGGCTATAAACTATTCCCCTGCCTGAAAGAATCAGCACATAACCACAGTGCCTATGGCAAGTTCTAATACAAACACTTTTAGGTGAATAAATTTGATGTAATTTAACAATAAAAATAGTATTCCAAACCTGTTCCTTATAACTGTATGCCATCTCCTATTGCAGTTGGGGAAACATTTGCTATTCCAGGGATAAAAGCAGACACACATGCTTGGAGTGATTATTAGTTCTCCAAATACTTGCATTCCCTACTGTCTGGTTTTCAGCAGTATGCTTTCTGCAGTTTTGTAATTCGCTGGAGGTATTAAGCACACTCCAAAAAATGTAAAATGCTCACTGTTAATGGTTAACTGACATAACCTTCTGAGTACATAAGTGAGGCAGTACGTTACTCAAAAGCACTGTGCATGCAAATTTTTTTAATGGTGATCTACATATATATGTAGATCTCCTGAAGTATTCCCAGTCCCCATGCATGGTGGAACCCTTTAATCCTCTCTCCTCATGAGCTTTTTTGACCCATTTTAGCATCAGTCGACTTTGGATTCTTTGAGTTTGCGATGCCACTTAGTAGCCAGGTACATAACGTAGTAGACTTTAAGACCTGTAGCGAGTTGCAGATAATTACAGGGAACCAATTTTAAGAATATGTAAATATGTTATTCCAAGGAAAGAATGGGGCAAAATAAATAAAAACAGGAAAGGTCAGGAACCAAGAACAGATGGGAAAGAAGGGAATTAGGCATAACTACTAATTAGTTACACAGCAATAATTAAACACTCCCTTAATTTCCCTTCAAAAACCATGAAAATGCACCCTAATCCTCCCCACAGGTTAGTGGAGTTGGAGATGGATCAGGAGGAGTAGTGCATTCCTTGTTGGAAAGTTGATAGCTGTCCCTATTGGCTCGAGTGGGTGTCTGGCCAACTCCCAGTGCAGAGGAAGCCCACTGGGCTCAGTTGACAGGCACCATTGTGGATGCAGCATAGGATTGTGGCTCAGTCTATTCTCTGGATGCACTACATTGGCCTGACTGAAAAACAAATGTTCTCCCCCTCTGCTGCAGGGTGTGACTAGTGGGTTGTGTCTCCTGCTGCTGCTTATAGCCAGTGCCCTGGAGTCACTCCCCCTCCCCAAACATATGGTGTATCTCCATGCACATGTCTGGGGGCCCATGCAAGTGTAGGCTATCCAGACCTGCAGTTGATTGTCCTAGTGTGTCTGGTAATTCTTTGGCCTGGTAATTCTTCCCCTGTCCTAAACCCCTACTACTGTGGTGGGTGTCAAGGCCAGATTAGCAGGTAATTTTAGTTCCTCAGCTATTGCCTCTGTACTGCTTTGTGCCTTTTAGACAGCACTCCTCTGCTCATACTGAAGCTCCCCCGGTGGCAAGGGGGTGACATACTTCAGCCATGTAGACTGAAGCAGTGCTATACCTACTACAGGACCACAAATGAAAGGTTTTTATGGCTTAAACCAAAAAGGGTTTTGTAGTTATTTAACGAATATGCCACCTGAGGCTATGTGGGGCTGAAATGTGACCATTTCCTGGTCATTTGTGCTAAAACAAGTAAACTAAAGTGACCGATCATTAGGTTTTCTAATTAAGACACTTGGGGCTGTTCATGCTTCTTAGTCCTATTGTTTCATACAGCGTGCAGCCTGAAAAACATAATGTTGCTTCAGTTTGGTTGGTTCATGCTCAAGTTATGTTGACATCTATGAGGGCAAGAACCAAATTGTATTTTAAAAACTAAAAGCTTAGATTCTGGCTCACAATTGTACCCCCAGGAGATGAGGGTTCTGTGGTACATCTTATGAGTCTGGAATCAGATGTGTAATGCTGTGGTGCACTCTATGAAGGTCCAGTCTCAAAATGACGATGCATTTGTTTCTGTATTGTTCTCTGGTGGCTTATTTCCTAAATGTATTTTTTAAATTCCTCCTCTTAAAAAACAAATCAAAAAACAAGAAGGTGATAATCAGTCACTGAAGGGGAAACTACTACAGCCTTGTTTATATAGAAAGTAAGCTCAGGTAATGTAAATTGCAGCTTAGCTGGTGTTGACTAGTGTGCGATTTTGCTGATGCCTGCTGGCTATCTCTCAGTATAAACAAGGCTGAGGTGTTAGTGGAATCTTGGAAGAAAAACCCAAGGAAAGTATACAAAGGAAACAGTTAGTTTGGGGGCTTGTTTCCTTTGTTCCACACAAGGTGTTGGGGGGAGAATAGGATGAAATAAGGTGGAAGCAGGAATGGACTTGTGCAAGCCTTGAAGGTTAGGGATGCAGAATATGAGAGAATTTGAACAGCAGCATTATCTATGTGCACTTCAAACAGGTCATGAGGAAGATGATCCCCAGACAGCATTTTGGGCATGGTCTAGGGAAGCAAGTTGTCCATTGGAGAAGCCAGCGAGGAAGCTGTTGCTGTAGTGGAGGTGGAAATGTCATAACAATGAGAAGGAAAGGACAGATTTTAGAGATGTTGCTGCAAAGGAAGAGAGCCAACAAAACTGGTGCCACCCTGGATGTGACGGAGGGAGAGGGGGAAAGAATGGAATCTGAGCTGGCACCAAGCATGGGTGATAGGATGGCAGGATTGACAGTGGGAAAGGTGATGGGATTGTGGGAAGAAGAGGCAACTTCTCACTATGTTAGGTTTGAGTTACAAGAACACTTGTCAGAAAGCCATAGTCTGGAGGCTGAACAGGGTAGAAGATGTGGGAGTTGTCACCATACAACTTGAGGTTGAAGCCAAGTGAGCAGGTGAGGTCATCCATGAACAGAGTGAGAGAGGGACCAAAGAAAAAACCCTGATGGGCATTTACAGAGTGGGAGAAAGGAGGAGGAGCCACTGACAGAGTCATGTACTATGGGCTTAAGAGAAGTAAGGGGAAGTATACTTGTTTCCATCCTTTGTTTACAGTATGGAGTCAGAACTTTTATACAGCTTTCCTGTCATGTGGTCCTGTCTGCTCCAGTGAGGCATTTCATAGTTGCTGATGAAGGGGAACCGCTACATCCTCTTCAGTGAGCTGACATCAGCCTCTATAGTTTAGTGAATTAAGGCTTTGAGGTTTGTGTGACACCGGTACAATTTAACAGTTGCAAAGAGAGCTAATTTCACAAGCCTTTCTTATCAGACAGAAGATGCCCGTGATGGCAATTTTTTTGATTATATAATATACGAAATAATTTAAAAATACATCATTTTAGTCCTCTCTAGTTCCCTTTATCTTATTGCAGCTGGTGGCTGAACCGAATGCAGATCAGCTAACTGAGAACTGAATTTGCTGAACTTTTAGATTCTTGGAGAATTCTAATTTTAGAACACATTTTAATAGATTACTCCAAATGTATGACTTCTATGTAAACAGATGAACCACAAATACTAATTTCTGATTCTCTTGCTGAAGAAAACATTGCCCCATTTTCAAATGTCTCTTAAAATAAAGCAAGTATATATAATACAAATAAATAACAATAAAATGCTGCATAGGAGCTAAGAACTTGTTGTTGTTTCTGTTAAGCATCTGAATAAATGACTAAAGTAATTCATTAAACATGGTATTTCTTAGCCATTAGAGGTCAAACACTTCTTCTAGTCAAATGTGCGAGAGGTTTTAATATTAGATACCCTTCTAAGGGCCATTTATTCTTATTCCACACAAAACCTGTATTAAGATAACATTAAGATTGCACAGTTAGCATTCACCCAAAATTCATTCGCAACCATGCACAGGAGAGAGGAGAGAAATAGTATTTAATCTCAAAGACTTTGATGGTGCCTATACCAGGGTCAGTAACCTTTCAGAAGTGGTTGTGCCGAGTCTTCATTTATTCTGGTTTAAGGTTTCATGTGCCAGGAATACATTTTAATGTTTTTAGGTCTCTTTCTATAAGTCTATAATATATAACTAAACTATTGTTGTATGTAAAGTAAATAAGGTTTTTAAAATGTTTAAGAGCTTCATTTAAAATTAAATTAAAATGCAGAGTCCCCCAAACCGGTGGCCAGACCCGGGCAGTGTTAGTGCCACTAAAAATGAGCTTGCATGCCGCTTTTGGCACCTGTGCCATAGGTTGCCTACCCCTGGCCTCTACAGAAAATAGCAGAGTTAAGGTTGTATAATGTAACCATAATATTGTTTTTGTTTGTTGTTGTTCTTTTTCTTTTGACTGTTTGGTGGTGCAACTTTAACCTAGGAATCTTTAAGGAATATGTGTCCTGTGAAGGAAGATAACATTTTTTCCTTCCTTTCTCTGATCATTTCTTTTATTGTTGTTCATATCTGTCAATGAGACCTCCCCCCAGTTTTGGTAAACTATTAAATTCCAGGGCATTTGAAAGTTACTCTTGTTATATTAAAAAGTAAATCATACTCCTCCTTCCCTGGAACTCGTTGGTTTTTCTTCCTGGAACTCTTTGATTTTTGGGGGAAAAAAAACCTTTTTTTTATTCTCCAACTGAAAGCACACAACTCGTATGTTAATATCAGTAGTCTTACTTTTCTAATGCAATGGATGTACCATCTCTCCCTGGCAGCCACAGCCCCGGAGCTGGGGAAAGTCACCTCTTTCTCCAGCCACCACAGCCCTGCATATCCCAAATTCCCTGCACTCCTTTTTCTCACGCCACTGTCCCTTCCCACCTACCCCCTATTCCCCCCAAGGCCACCACCTCATCTTACACATGTCTTCTCCAGGGTCCGGGCACATAATTAGTGGAGACATGCCTTCGCAAGTCCACTAATTAGGTGGGTGGTTCTTCTTTCTTTCATGTGCAGCCACCCAGATGCACACCTTAGAGCAGGGGTTCTCAAACTGGGGGTCGCGACCCCTCTGGGGGTCACCGAGCGTTCCCAAGGGGGGTCGCGAGCTTCCAACGCCACTGAAAAGCCACCGAATGCATTACTTTCACATTCGGCTGCTTTTCAGGAGACATACCGAACGCTTCCAAAAATAGCGTTCGGGAGCACTCGGCATGTCCGCTGAAAAGCCACCGAATGCAGAAGTAATGCATTCAGTGGCTTTTCGGCAGACATACAAGGGTCCGCGGAGGCACAGGGGTAAGGAAAAAAGGATCACGGTCTCAACAAGTTTTGAGAACCTCTGCCTTAGAGGGAACTATCCGCGTACCACAGTTTGAAAACCCTGCCTTAGTCTAAAATCTCAGAGTAATAGATCTAGTGTTGTCGCACTAGAGATATTCTCTATACAATTGGCAAAAGTGAATCTAGGAGAAGAAATCCTCTGATAAGGCAACTTTTTGCATTTGATACTTGGAAGACCAATGTTTGACAATTACAATTGTCTGTCTTTTTGTTTTTACAGGCTGTGAGTGAATTTTGGATGAAGCTATCTAACTAAATTGTCCGTCATGAGCAGAAGCAAGCGTGATAGCAATTTCTACAGTGTAGAGATTGGAGATTCTACTTTCACTGTACTGAAACGATATCAGAATTTAAAACCTATAGGATCAGGGGCACAAGGAATAGTATGGTAAGTTTTCTTTAAATTTGAGCAGAAATAATCTTAGCTTATTTAGAAGAGAAAATTAAAGTGCGATGACTACTGTATCTTCTTGAAAGATAGGGTAGAGTCAGTAAGATGGAGTTTGTGTGAGAATTTAATTCTCAAAGTGAGGAAATAATTATACAGACATGTAATGTCCCTTCCTTGTCTAACTCAACCAATGCATCTTGCCTCTAACCTAGAACATCTCCTCCAGTTCGAGGTTGGAGCCATTTCAATACAAACACTGCCAGTTATGTGATAGTTCTATAAGTTGGCAAACATATATGAGGGCCTGGGAGATTAGGATATTGCGAAGAAACTGATTCCCCCCATGGCTTAATCCAAACCTGTTTGTAATGGAGCAGAAGCCAGCATTGCTCTTTTTTTGCACACTCTTAGTGTACTATATGCTTATTGTTCTCAGAGTAGCTTGGTAGCTGCTTGAAACTGAGTGAATCCATTGCTCATCAGTCCCCTGGAGCAGCCAGCTGGTACTTTTGATGTTGTCTGTCCACAAAGACACTGAAGGTCTGACATTTTCAAGCCAGATTTCCTAAAGCTAATATAAAACTGATTTGGTTATGAACAGTGCCATGTGGACTGAAAATTAGGTGAGGGCTGCAGATTAAAGATAGTAAGTAACAATTTCAGGCAGAGAACTGGAATTGCCCCAGGGATAAGTGTTAAGTCCAGGCTTATTTTTATATTTTTGTGAATGATCAGGGAGAAGTTGTAAATAAATGCTCTATTTTCAGCTGATACTGAATCAGGAGATAATGCATACACCATGAAGACATAGAAATGACAAAAGAAACTTAATGAAGTTAGGAATCTGGGCAAGAAATAAAATTGCCTGAATGTCTACAATGGAACCTGTTATAATCTCTGTTAATAAAGTATTGTGTAAATTTCTGTCAGTGATAAGGACAAAGGAAACCTAATAATATGAAAAAGTACAAGTGAGACATTTGAAGAATAACAGTGTTGAACAAGGTATTATTAGGGATAGTAGTTGCCAGCACAGTAAAATAGGAGCTTGCACTGTGATATGGTAGCAAAAAAGCTAATGTAAATTCTGGAGGGGTCTACATTGTCATGGATAAGGACAGCGACAGTTTTCTCTGTAGTTACATTCAGTTTGGAGCCCCTTAATATCAGAAAGACACATTAAGAATTGTTACATGGAGAGATTAAAATCTAAATGTACATAACATGGCTAAACTGAGAATAGGGAATGTAGACATACTTGTCTAATACCTGAAGGCAGTAGACACAGGTGAAGAAGAGGAAGTGTTTAGGATACTAAAAGTGATTATTACTAAGTACAGTGAGATGAGTTTAAAGGAAAACTCAGGCTGAATTTCTGGAAGAACATCCAGACCATGAAATGGTTTCCCAAAGGAAAAGGCAGAAGGCTCCTCTCATGGGGTTCACTCACCATTGGGGCATTTCCTCCTGGCCACTTTGGCGATTAGCTCTGCGAGGTCCACCACCCCCTTTTACTGCTCATCCACATGCCCTCTTTCCCTGTGCAACTCTTGGTGCTTTCTTTGTGATTTGCTGCTTTTCTCTCTGTGGTTTCCTTCTTTCTCTCCCTAAGGCTACAGAGTGACTGTATCCCCTTCTGCTGCCAACTTCCAGGCTTTCTCATAATCCCACCTGTCCCTTCTCAGTTGAGCTCTGTTGCCAATCAAGGATTGTTTATCTGGCCTAACTCCCCTCAGGTGTGACCTATCAAGTTAATTGGCCCACTTCTCAGCCTCATTAACCCTTTCAAGATTGGTATGATGTGAATCCCTGTCATAGGTTAGTGGTGGTCCCTCTCCCACTGAGTCAGTGTGACGTCACTCCATGTCACTGGACATTACCCACAGTCAGGGAATTAACAAAGCCCTGCTCTGAGAAGAGGTCCAGCCTGCAATCCAGGCCGAGCCATAAATCACTCTCTGGGCCACAGGTTTTTGGTCAGGGCAGGGTGGCATACAGTCTAGGGCCCTGGCATGTAATCCAACAGGGGCTGCAGTTAAACTGAGCTCCAGAACATGCCCTTCATACTTCCTGTCTCGCCTCCTGACTTCCGGTGGGAGGCGAGGAGTGATCATGACCTGGCTCCACCCACCTGAGTTCTAAGAGTGGTCCCTCCCTCTCTGGCTCAGTGGGAGGCCACTGACTACAATCCCCATCACAGCTTCTAACTCTGTGCATGTAAAAGTAGACCATATGCAGTATTGACAGGAGAATGAACTAGATGACCAAATAGGGCTCTTCCACATCAAGCTTTTGCCTTTCTGTGAACACACACAATATGTACAATCTGCCCTGCCCTGCCTGCAAGTCTCAATCCTTACCTGGAGAGACAATCTAGGAGTTCAGTCTCTCGTCTAGTGCAATCCTTGTATGTGTCTGTCCTTGTGTCTTTCCCATCACAATGGTATCTGAGCGTTTTAGGGTGCAAGCAAAGGGGACCAATTATAACATGCTCTTGGAGGTAGATTGAGACAGCACAGAGTTGTCGTAGTAATCCGGGGTGCAAAGACAATATTGCAGGAATCCTGTACTGGAATCTATCTCTGCCCACCCCTCTGCACTTCCCATTTCCTCATCCATGCATCATTATTTAAAAAAAAATAAAAAATCCATCCTTACTAAGGGGGACTTCAAACCAATCCAAATCTCCAATGTGTGTTCATGTTTCTTCTATTCTCATTAGAGTCCTGTTGGTCTTGATTAACTTTTTGTATTACTATGGGCCAAATTAGATGGTGATTTATAACATATATTTGTTAAAGTGGCTAGTTTTAATTTAATAAACTCTGAACATTTGTTGGCAGCCGATTTTCACTGAACATGTGACCCTCGAAAATGCAGAGCTGCCAAAGCCTTTGCATCTGACAAATATCCACTGACTCTATACAGCTGTCATATTGCATCTTGCAGCAAACAGCTTCAGTGTCTGCCTGTCACAGATGTGTAGTGATGTGCATGGGAACTGTCCCTTTTAATGATCTTTACCAGTAGCAAGAAAAATAGCAAAACTGAAGTTAATGGCCTGTGTTTGTTAATAGGTAATATTAGTGTCCTGGTTTTAAGCCATAAATAGAAATTTGGCTTGAATTCTTTCACAACTAGTTGGCTTTTCCTCCTCATCTAGGAAAATCAGTGGTGTCAGGCAGTTAAGTCTTCCTGAACCCATTTTCCCCCTTTGCATTTTGATATTGCAGCTCAGGTAACTTCTCCGGTTGAGAGGCCAGGGTAAAATAAAATTGTGGGTAGCAGAGTACCTAAGCACTCTGGAGCTGTTAGCCTGATGGCAGAAGTTCCTTCCTTTTTGTACATTTTAGGTAAAAACCTACATGTTTCTCATGTTTGATGTCTTTGTGTTTTTATGTAGTTTAATCTACAATGCCTTGATATCCATTAGCATGTAGCAGGAATTCTCTGGCTTCAGTTAAAGAGGCTTTGATATTTTGGAGCTCTGAGTTCTGTTACTGTCTGAGGAGATGGAGCTATGTAAGACTTGCAAACTGTGAAGCTGGAAAATCTTTTCTGAACACAGTTATTGCTCATTATGTTGGGAACTCTCACTTGCCAACGCGTATTGGAGTTTAATATTAATGGGAAGTCTGGATCACCTGAACTGCTGTGACCTTGAGAATAGTACCTAAACCAGCGTCAGATTCCCACCTTTGAAATGGGAACGATACTCTTCCTTTTCTCTAAGATGGAAGAGCATGTTCTAAGGAATAACCAATTTATAAAGTGCTTTGAACCCATGAAGTGCTATGTCGATGATGTAACAATGGTTTACTTTTAATTGCAGTGCAGCCTATGATGCCATCTTGGAACGAAATGTTGCGATCAAGAAGCTAAGCCGGCCATTTCAGAATCAAACCCATGCTAAACGAGCCTACAGAGAGCTTGTTCTCATGAAGTGTGTAAATCACAAAAATGTAAGTGAAGCATCTTGCCTTAAATGTTTGTGTTAAGAAAAAGGTCTTTAGGTCCTGTATAGGAAGGTCTAGAGGGTAACACCTTACATAGGCTAGAGATGTGTTTAAAGGGTGGCCTGTCTGCATATAAAGTATAGGAGAATGCTTCAGAGTGCCACCACTGTGCTTTTCTTTAACTATTGTCCCCACCCTTGCTTCCAGGCTGATGACTGGAGCCATGCTGCTCTACTCAGTGTGGTATAGGCAGGCAATTAGTTATCTGTAGTACATAAGCCATTCTCCCTTCTGTGCCGCATCTGCTAAAGAATCTGGTTGGGAGGGATAGAAGGAGTGACAGATTTTGGTGCATAAGTGGTCTAGCAGGACAATAACAGAGCATTTCAGGTTCTGAAGATAGAGCAGAAGAGGTGCTGATAGGCCAAGTGGCTGCTTATCAGAACTGCCCTGGAGATAGCTGGTTGAAGCTAGCTTAGAATCATAGAACATCAGGGTTGGGAGGGACCTCAGGAGGTCATCTAGTCCAACCCTCTGCTCAAAGCAGGGCCAATCCCCAGTTAAATCATCCAACAGATTTTTGCCCCATATCCCTAAATGGCCCCCCAGGGATTGAACTCTCAACCCTGGATTTAGTAGGCCAATGCTCAAACCAGTGAGCTATCCCTGTTGCCCTCACCCAGAGTTTCTTCCTTTGCTAGGGGCTGTGTGCTATAGAGCCTTAATACCTCCACCTGAATCCAATGGGACCCAACTACAAGGGTTGGTTTCAGGTCAGGTTGAATCAGGTTGGGTAATGTCTGATCACTCTAAAGGCTCTTCATACCTGTGTGTGCATGGTTTGGAGAGCAGATGGTAAATGTATAACAACCACTCCGACACAGAGTAATAAACATTGTTAAGACGTTAAACTCTTTAAACTGCACTGAACTTCAGAAAGCGGTTTGCATTGGAATATCATATGTTAATTCTGGTGGGAATTATAGCATGGCATTTGTAAAAGCAGTAAATTGGTTGCTTGAATGCCTCTACTATAAATTACCTCAACTGTAAAACAGTTAGCTCTTCCTGCAATCAGGTGGTAAAGTCAGTGTCCCATTTAGGCCTGTAAAGATCTGATACTTGTATGGTGATGCTTATTTCATTTTCTTGTCCCTCAGCTAGAAGATAACGGGCTTTGGCTCAGTATAACTGTGTTCCCCCTTCACACACAGCATCAGTAATCATGATGACTAGCAGTAGCTCATGCTCTTCTTGTATGCAAACGCTCAAGCTACTTTCTCTTTCAACCATCCTTCCCTTGGAAGCTCTGGTTTCTTTTTTTGCTCACTTATTCTTGTGTTTTTCTTTGTGATGAATCTGTGCTGCACTTCATTTAATAAACACGCTGCTTCCTAATCTACCTATGGATTAATTTCTAATGAAATATTATGTTACAGGTAAACACGTCACACCTCTTGAAGGGTTATGACCCTGCAGTAGCTGTCCTTAGAGAACCTGTATGCAACCTGTTCACTTCAGATGAAGCATTTTTATCTGTCATTCTGGCTGCCAGGCAATGTAACTCTTAATTCCATCACTCAGTTTCTGTAAATGTTATAATTTCTTCTTTTAGAAGTTATATTTTACCTTGAGTTTGAACACTACAGAACTTCCAGTACAGCACAGAATCATCTTCAGCTCTTCCAGTTGTCCAGGGCGCAACAGAAGTTTCTCAGCCTTCCTGAGTCGCTTCATCCTGTTGCTACATGGGCAGTTCTTTTGGATATGCACTTTGCCAGTGATCATGCATATTACTGTGCAAAAGCGCTGTAGTCTCTGACTTCAGAAGTGAGACTGGAAATAGAGTTGCCAATTTAGTTTGGACATAATCTTGGATGTTTCATTACATGACATAAGCTTTAATTAGAGACTAATCTTTAATTTCTGGAGATTCTAGGACAATCCTAGAGGGTTGGCAACAATAGCTGGAAAGCTGGTAAACGCAATTCTTAGCCATGATTTTTGCATTATGCATACTAGAGAGCAAAGTGCACTTGTATGATCAAGAGACTTCCTAAACCAAGTTTTACTACTTTCCAGCCACCAATTTTGTGTTTTGCACCGGTAAGCAAAATCTATTTATTGAACTTTTGAGAGTTTTCTTTATTTCTCTCCACAGATAATTGGCCTACTGAATGTGTTCACCCCACAGAAATCCTTGGAAGAATTTCAAGATGTGTAAGTCTAATTTTTACCCAAGTTTGTAACTAGTTACTTGTCACAAGCATGTTCAGTGGAATGGACTTCGGACAGTGCACCTTATCTTCTAATTATTCATTTGTTGTTGTTGTTTCATAAGTTACATAGTGATGGAGCTCATGGATGCAAATCTCTGCCAAGTGATTCAGATGGAGCTAGACCATGAACGAATGTCATACCTTCTTTATCAAATGCTGTGTGGTATCAAGCATCTTCACTCTGCTGGAATTATACATAGGGTTAGTGGTATACTATACTTTTAAAAATCCACCTAATGTTCTTACCCTCAGTATTAAGGAGCCAGGAAAAATTCTATGAATATGGAAACTATGTATATACTTTCAAAGCCTGCGTTGTTGGGGGGCAGGGGTAGGGGGTGCACGCTCCTCTGTGTGTGTAAATTTGAAACAAAAGTCTGAGTCCATCCTGAACTGGATCTCAATTTGGCTAGACTAAATTGTCCAAAATCTGTATAATAGGTTGCATCACCTCCTCTAATTTGCAGTAGAATTCTTATCGCAGTGGATATTAGAAGGAAAGAATACCTGGAAAACAGTGACTTTTTATACTAATTGGTTAAACCAACTGAGCTCACATTTTGTTTTTCGGTAAGCAAACCTGAAAATCCATATATTTTTAAACTGCCATAATGTAATTTTTATTTCTGCATTTTTTAAAATAACAAACACATTATACACCTCTAAAATTCTCTGCATAATCAAATATCTAGTTTTGTGAGTGAAACTTTATACGACCGTGTAGCTTGGAAAATTCTATCCTGTAAGCCTCCAAACTGTTTCTTTCATTGTGCTGTTTATATTAAGTCAAAGTTGCTTAATTAGGTACTCAGGTCAGGAAATTGTGAAGTTAAGTTGTTCGTGCATTGCAATATGGTCTACAGTTATAGAATTGTATGATTTCTCAAATAAAAATATATATATTTTTTTTACAATCATAGTAATATGTAGCAACTTATAAAACTTTGTTTGCTTACTCTGTTTTCATTGTTACAATATTTAATTATATATGTGTGTGTGTTCACTTCTTAAACAAGTTCTCATCTCGGTATGCATTTAATTATTTTTCAGCACCCATGTACTATACATTCTCTTCAATCAGCAGTGCAGCCTTCCTTAGGTGCAATTCAGGGGATGAGACAGATAACTATCCACGGTAATTTACTTGGATATGTATATGCCAGGAAAAAATTTATTATTATTCTGATATGCTCACCCTGTTGTACTTGACCTATAGTTTTGTGTGCTATGACTATTTTTTCCATGTACTCTTTCATTTCAATGTTTGTGTTGCCCTTTGTATACAGATGAAAAAATTGCAGAATATTGTATTTGTTTATTTAGGATGGTGCCAAAAAATTGATTGAGACTATGTTGTATGAGAAATTCGGCGTGATTTTTGTGACACTATTATGTATCATCAAAGTCTCCATCATAACACATGTACCTAGGGGTGGAAAGAGAGGCCACACATGCAGTCTTGGCATTTCCTGTCTTTTGAGTAGTTAGCTGTAGAACCTTGATGTTTTTTAGAGGTTTATAGTGTGGATTTTCCTAGGGTTTTTTCGCTGATCAAAAGAAATCCCAATAGTGTGGACATATTTGGCGAGAATGCCCTCCCCAGTCCATGTTGAAATACATAGGAGGGAGGACCTATTCTGTCAGTTTTAGGAGTTGCAGAGCAGTCTCCTTTCAGATCTTCTGAACCATAGCGCACCATAATACAGAAGCCCCTGCTCTCAGAGAACCTGCAGGTGAATGGAAATGTTTATTCAGTCACATTATAACAGGAGTAACTTTACCACCACAGTGTTCAATTCAGTTCCAGATATTATTGGTGGTGGGTGATAATTTGAAAATCAGGAAATCTAGCTTCAGAGCTTCCTGGTAGTTGCAGTTTAGAATTTGTACTGACATTCCTGAAGCATTTGAATTGCTTCATATTGTAGCGCAGTACAAATTCACAAGATGGCCTGTTCTGGCAAGGCTAACTTTTGGCACATTTGCTATGTAAATAATAATCTTCGAATGTGTTAATGGCTCTGAATGACACAGATGGATCAATTTCACCTGCAGGTCCTCATATCATAACAGTTCAGTCTCAGCCTTCATAGACAGATCAGCGTGCTGTTCATGAAAAATGTTGCATTGCTTAATTTTGCATTGATTGATCATTTGCACTTGAAGGTGTAAAACTTTAGTGTTCTTTGTGTTTATCAAGCAGGTTACAACAAATCTTCTAAAAAAAAGGGCTATTCACAAAGGACCTTAGCTTTATATGGAATACATAGTTTCAGCAGTGATTTTATTTAGCTAGGTCTTCAGCAACAATATCATTAATGTCTAATGCCGATTTTCCTGTTGACGCTGTTCATCCCATATTAATTCTTTCTGTAGTTGTGTGTGGTGCATTCGGGGTCTTAGAATGTAATGGCACCTGGGAGTCTGGAACTCCTGAGTTCTAAATCTTGTTCTGCCATTAACAAAGCGTAACTGGGTTACGTAGCTTCTCTGTGAAATAGTAAGTTTACCTAGTATAGGTTGAGAGTTAATATTTGCACAATGCTTTAAAGGTGTAAAGTGCTGTATAAATGCTTCTATGCAGGACAGTTGCATTGCTTGTGGAAATACTTGCTTCAAGCAGTAGCATTCTTGATATGCACTAACATGCGAGAAACACCATACATGTACAGTGTAAAGGCTAAAAATGAAAGAAAGCTCCCACAATTTTTACTGACTAAGCAAATTTTACAGAGTGCACACATATATAATTAAAATGCAGAGCCTTCACATCTTTACTTCTCAGTATAAATTTGACTATAGATAGCTTAAGCCTGCTAATACCTTGTATGTGAGCACCTGTTACCAGAATAGTCAAAGCATTTTACAAGGGTTGAACCTGCTACAGCTCTAGAAATATGCTTTAGTTTCCATTTTGCAGGTGGAAGATGGTGATTGAGCTTGAGTCCCAGCGATGTCTGGAGTGACTTGCTGAAGGGCGCACACAGTGCAGTAAGAGAACTGAATATACAATCCAGGAGTCTTCATATCAATTTCCTGATCTAACCACTGCATCACTCCTACATCAGGCTTTCGAGCTTCTGCTATAATGAAAATGAGTTTAAAATGTATCTTGTGGCAGTACTAGCCATGGGAATTCTGAAGCATATTAGGCAACATGTCTTGTTGATTTGTATTTGTATTCAGATTTTCTAGGCTTTCTGGAGGTCAGATATGGGAAGGAAATTGAAGAATGGATATGCTTCTGTAGGCATTTACTTTCTGTGTGCAAATGACATGGAAGTCTGTGCCCGCGTGTGTGCATGGAATTATTTCCTGTTGATGATGGTGGTAAAATCTTTCCTCAATTCTAGCCTCACAATTTTGAAGAGAATGAATTTGGTTAATGTAACAATATTGTGACAGGCTGAGATGCCACATGATTTATTGATGGGGAAACAGGATTGCTCCAGAGGTCCTATAATAATTCCATCCCCATAATAAAAACTACATATATACAACAGTAACTGTTAAAACGGGATATAAGCACAACTTCAGCACAATATAAAATAAGTATTGTCTTCAGTAGCCAAAATGTCTCATCACGAATAAAGATAAATGTGGAGTATCTTGTAAGCAAAGACTTATCTCTTAGAGTTGATAGAATCCTTCATTATGCATCATACATTCAAAAACATTCTCCTAGCATAAGGTTTGGGGAGAGATGGGAACGTGACTAACTTCAAATATTCTTGTGCACTGGTTTGATTTTTTCGTATATTGTAGAGTTGCAGCATTCTTGTATATCTGAGAGGTTCACTGAAGGCTGGAAAATTACCATATAAAAACTACCTATATCAGTATCTCCTGTCACAGAGGTGCCAGATCTTAGTCTTATATCCCATGGTAATTCTGTCTTTTGGGGATCACTCCTCTAATGATCAGTTAGGTGGGAAAGAGAGATCTCATGTTGTTTTTTAGGACAAATCTTCTGATGTTATGGCCAGCGCTTGCTCTGTGACAGCTAAAGGTGCGGAAGATGTGGCTTAGAACAAAATGGTTGCCTTGTATGCTTTTGTAGACACTGTGTGGGTGCTGTGTGAGTATATAGCTCAGAGCTTTGTAAAACATCTTGGGAGACTGCGTTTAAAAGGGGCAATGGAAAATCAAAATCTGGTTGTAGAGCTCAACTGAGGAGTTCAGTTGCAAATCTTCCAGCTAAAGTGCTTGAAACTTTGTGAAAGTATTTTGATTCCTGTTTTTAAAGGTGCAGGGTTATCTTCTGGAAGTTTTTACAATGGTAGTTCAGGGTTCTGTCATTAGTAAACTTAAAGTTGGTTAATCGATGACCATCCAAATCATTACTGCAAACTAAACCTTTGCAAGCATGAATTTCCTTCTGATCATTCATAGAAATATCTACAACAAATCAAAAGAGGTAATGCAACCTTGATTGGTAGAGTTGATGCAGAGTAACTTACTTTTTTAACAGATGCATTTTAATTATAAAAGTTTTGCTTGATTAAATCGTAAAAATCTTCATGTTTTAAATACCATTTGATGAAAAGTCCTGCTGGGACATTATCTCTAATAATTCAACCATTCTTGTTCACCTTTGGTACTGTAATTCCCTTAAGCAATTTGTAATACTTATCTGAGTACTAACATTTCACACTAACCCCAAATTATTTCAAGCATTGCTAATATATCTAGTGACTTTAGTTGAGTTTTTCTCCCCTCTACTTGTTACATAAACTGCTGAACATATGAAAATTAATTCATACAAGAAAAAAATTGGAAGAATGAACTTACAACAATGGCCCAGTTTTTATTTTTTATTCCAGTGGTTATTTTCTTTAAGATGTGAATTGCAAAGTGTTTTGTTTTTGTCTTAGCAGTCATGTATGGTGTTTCTTTTTAAGGATTTAAAACCCAGTAACATAGTAGTAAAATCAGACTGCACTTTGAAGATTCTTGACTTTGGACTGGCCAGAACTGCAGGAACTAGTTTTATGATGACGCCTTATGTAGTGACTCGTTACTACAGAGCACCAGAGGTCATCCTAGGGATGGGATACAAAGAAAACGGTCAGCAAATATAATCTTTCTTTGACATAGCTTTTATTTTTTGTTTGGCACACCACATTTTACATGTTAATGTTTTTCAAGCTGTAGAAACTTTTTTAAACTAATACTATGACCAAAACGTGTAATATAGTTATACCAATAGTTCATATTTAATAAAACCTATTTGAAATGTTTATATTTGATTTTAAAAAAGAAGTTGGGGGTCTAGTTTGTTTAAAAAGATAAATCTACTTGGGACAGTGGTTTGTTTCACCTGCAAAAAGTGAGAAATGCACTTTTCCCATATGTACGACCTGCCTTAATCTATAGAATATCTTGAGCTGAGAGTTCATCACTGGGCATGTTAGTAACGAATGTGAAAGCAAATACTTCTCCTAAAAGAACATGAGAAAGGAAAAGTCTACATTGGAATATATATTTTTACTTTTTGAAAGAGACACCCCAAAGAGGGATATGCAAGCTGAGCCCATTCACTGCTGGCATTAATTTGTTTCTATTTTAAAATGTTCCAGTTCTAATAGATTAGCTTCCTCTTTAGCTGCATGTAAAAGAATTTACCAGTGCAGCTGCAGTGATGATGCAGAGCATCTTCTTTAAAAGGTGTTCTGTTTGAGTCCATAACAAGTTATAGGTTCAGAGATCCAAGAAAGTTCATGAGTTAGGGCTATGTTTGCTCTCTCCCTTTTCTTGCTGGCCTTTTTATCACTTCAAATTGGTGATGCTCTTCTTCTGGCCCTTCATTTGTAGCTATATTATTAGTAGTAAAGGAAAGCAAGAGGAGTGCCAGACAACATTTGTTTGAGGGAAGTTAAGCATTCAGGGACTATCTGGAATGTGTAATACCTTGGCTGTCATTCCTGCAATACCGGCATTCTGTTCCCAGTTCTACCACTGGCAGACCAGCCTTGTTTACCCTTGGGCAAAAATTTCCCTTCCTTGCTGTCACCAGTTCAGGTCCACTGATGTTGGCACCATAGGGAGGCCTAATTTGTAAGTGTCATCAGCTGCTGCAGGCCTTATTGATTAGACCATCTCTGAGCATGGTTAAATAACATGGTGCTTAATGTACTGTCAGCAGTCATCAGTTTATCTGTGTTAGGGCTTCTAATGTTGCTGCTGTCAGTGGAGCTAAACCTTTTTTGAGCATGATGGGGAAACTTTCTGAAAACTTCCTCTAGGCTTATCAAGGCTACTGTGTGGTATTGGGCAAATCAGTTCATCTCTTGCTTTCTCCAGGTTGGTTTAGTATTTACAAGGCCAGGAACAAAAACGAGTCGCCTGCCCTTAAGAAGACTACTGCTACAGTAGAGAGCTTACAGCGGCACAGTTGCACTGATGCAGCTGTGCCACTGGAAGCTCTCTCTTGTAGCCGCTCTAAGCCAATGGGAGAGAGCTCTCCTGTGGGCTTAACTACTTCAGTCCTTGCAAGCAGCGGTAGCTATGTTTGTGACATAGCGCTGTCCACATTGACACTTATCTTGGTGTCACTTTTGTTATTCAGGGGGGATGGTTTGTTACACACCTCTGAGTGGCATAAGTTATGCCAACATAAGTCGTAGTGTAGACATAGCCTAAAACAATGATGAAAAAGTTACTTCAGGTGGGTGAGTGAATAGCTTTTTGTGAGGCTGGGGGCTATATTTTCCTCCGAAAACTGTTAGCCTGTATTAGTGTAAGTGTTCCTCCAAAAAGCTGTACAAAGGGCTAGTTAAGAGCTATGCATTATTATTATTTAGAAACTCAGAGCTGAATGAGGCAAGCAAGAGATGAAGATTGTTTTCGCTCTGAATTTACCTAGCTGATCAGGTTAGCTCAGGCGCTTATTTCCTTTTTTCTCGGGCTTTGAAGTGGCTAATTAGAAAAGAAAAGGGACAAGCAAATCTTTTTAAAAAATAAACAGAACTTTTCCCTGAGAGAAAAGCATTTTTTAAAAGCAGAATCACACCCTTGCCTTAGTATGGCCTGTTGTCTCATAACTAATTGTACAATTATGCAAGTCCCAATCTGGCAGCAGATTTCCTTTCAAATAAATAAATAAGGCTTGTCTTTTGGAGGGCTATTAGTATTACCCGCTTTATGACAAGAATTACGTTCTAACATACTATTTGAAATGGAGCAAATGTATTGGTTAGTATAGATGTTTTATACAAGAATTCGTAAGGTTTAAAATTTCAGTGGCAGATTCCGTGTTGCAACAAATCAGTCAGAACACACCGGCCAGTTAAAGGGAAGAAATACGGACTAGGCAAATTAAGGACCAGATTTATCATTGCACAATGACTGATCAAAAAGAGCTGTGAAAGATTTAAGATTGATAGTATGTATCTTTAATAGAAATATCATACACTAGCATTCTCTTTTGGGGTTTCTTGTCTAGTATTTTTATGTGAAATCTTAATTTAAAAAAAAATAGAAAAGTTTTAGATAAAAAACTGTTAAAATGGTTACGGTTCCAGCATGCGTGTCAGTAACTTAAGGATAAAAAACATTACAGGGATTATCTGAAACCAAGTATTATAAATCCAGAAAATGTAAACATTCCTGTAGTATTTTTACCCTTTATTACCAATATGTACTATCAACTTTACTTCCATTTTAACATAGTTTTTTTTCTTTTTCTTGGAATTTTAATTAGGAGTAAGTGCTTCTCGTGTAGGGATTTTAGACAACAGACACTTTATCACAAGTAGAAGAATAGGAAAAATTATATGAAAATGTTTAATCGAGATCATCTTTGACCCGAGATCTTTTATTCCCAACTTCCTAAGAACTTCTCTGAAGGCTTGGTTAAATTTTAACTTCACAAAATCTTTGCAAAGAAACCTTTGTAACTGACAGTGTTCTTCAGAGCAAACTTCTGGAAATTTTGAAGGGTGAGCAAGAAGTTGTTTCTAACATTAATTCATTTGAGCCTGTTAAAATCCCTGGCTTTTGATGCACGAATTAAAATCCTTTATGCTCATATACTGTTGCTCTTCCCTCACTCTCCACACAATTCACTTTTTATCATTTTGAGCCCAGACTATCTCCAGTAGGTTTTGGATGCATTTCTTTTCATGAGAGCAGGGGGTTGCTTTGCAGGTGAAATGGCCAACATTTAGAATCTTCATTAAACTGTCAAGAACAAAATTTTATCTTTTTTTTTTTTTTTTAATTTATTTTTTGTGCCAAAAATGCATTGTTTTTAACTACCTAAAAACAGTTTATAAAGACAATATTGATACTAATCTTCAAATGTAGTGGCAATTTATGTGCCACAACTCATGTAATTATGATGTAGGATTTAAAAGCAACAAACTTTTTTAAAATGAACCAGGCCCTTAATTTTAACACCTAATCTGTAGAGTTGTGATTGTAATCAGGAGCTTGATTTAGGTAATATTTTAGAGGAACTCTTAAACGTGGGGAAAGGGAATATTTTGAGTAGAAAGCTAGGCTGTTTGTTTGTAGTTTAACTCAATACCATTACACGTGCTTTTATTATGCAAGTGTTCTCACTTAAAACCCATTGTGTTTTGCTTCCGTGAAATTCTAAGCTAGTGTCTTACAAGGAGCTAATAGTAATAATACAAATTCATCACTCTGATTTCAAGAAAACTCTTGCATAAAAACCAACAACAGTAGCAAAGAAAATTGGCATACCTGTAAAAAGTAAACTTGTACTTCAGTGGAGATGTTTTCTATGGTGGTTGAGTTTTTTTGAGAGAAAGTGAAAGATAGAGGGAAAAGTATAAGTACTTTTTATATACAAATTTGTGTTATGAGCATTTGTTTCTTTTGTATCAGATGATGTTACGTTCAGATGTTGCTGGAGAAGTATTTTTAAATCAGTTATTTCTAGTCTGTGTACTTCCAGGAATATACTAATCTTGTTAACTGATCCTCTAAAATGCTAAATGATCTTTTACTGCTTGTATTTCCTTTTTGTTTAAAGGGAGAGAGAGCTGCACAGTAAAGCACTCTTCAGGAAATACTTGGCAAAAGTTTCTTCTTTTCCTGCTTAATCAAATTTAGCCAGTAACCCATAAATTCTACTCTAAAAGTATGCACTACTGAAACATGCTGCTTTCTTTCAAACAACAATTTGGTTTGCTAGCTTTAAAATGACTGACTCTTGCAAGCACAATGAAACATGTAAACAAAGATATATTTATCTTTGCTATTCCAAAAAAATCTATTTTGGGAAATAATTACATGTAATTTCAAGCCCCAGATCTTCAAGATGGGCTTTAAACTGTCTGATATGTGTGCATCTCTCTCACTTTATTCTTCTGACTTTTCTTTATGAGCCAGATGAAAAGATAATCCTTAAAGATACTGTGTGTTAAAATAGTTTCACTGCTTAATACCATGATGACTTCTTTCCTTCCTGTGCTGTCTGCAGTTGATAGGATGCAATCATGTTATGCTTCTTTAATTTTAAATGACCGTTTGCTTTGCTTTTCCTTCTTTTTGTGCTACAAACATAGTGGATTTATGGTCTGTGGGGTGCATTATGGGCGAAATGGTTTGCCACAAAATCCTCTTTCCAGGAAGGGACTGTATCCTTGTGCTTCTGCAGCAGGTTGAATTAGTTAGGTGATTAATGTTCTAATGTTCTCTCATGAAAATGCATATGGGTCAATTTTTTTCTTAAATGGACATGAATTTTTTTGTGATACCTTTCAAAAATTGTTGAGGTAAGAACTTCAGTTATACTCAGGCTGCATCTAGCAGTAGGACATAGTCTCTGCTGGTACCCTAGTTAGCACACATTCACCCTCACTCATTTCCATTGTACACTGCTTTTTTATAGTTATTTCACATATGTGTGGATTATTTTTTAATTTTATTTTATTTTAATAACTACCTTTTTATGTTAATGTCATTGCATTTTGTTTTCAGTTGACATTTGGTCAGTTGGGTGCATCATGGGAGAAATGATCAAAGGTGGTGTTTTATTTCCTGGTACAGATCGTATCCTTACCTTTGGCCTAGGATGTAGTTTTGAAAGGACCAAACATACAGCAGCATTTCAGGTCCATGTCAGAGTAGTCTTTGTCTGCTCCACTGCTGATTGCTAGGACACTGTTTAAATTCCTGTTTCAAAATACCATTTGTGCGTTCATGATTTTTAGTTCTGATTGTCACAAAGTTGTTTATGCGAATATCATTTTTTTTAAAAAAGCAAAGCAGACTAACTTTACAGAGATGAGAAGCTATCCTCTTGGACAGACTGAGATTTTTACCCTTTTATTTTCACTTGAGATTTTTATATAGTGCCTATCCATTTCTTCTGGGTGTTGCCATAATTAAGTTGGACTTTTTTTTTTGTACGGTGCTTTACCTGTTATATGTTTTGTTTCCTTTTTAACTGAACATTTTATGGAGTGATCTACTATTCTTCTAATCTCAGCTGTTGTCTAAATACTTCAGCAACGTTGCTTTTTGTGTTTGTAAGTGGACATTTAAAAAATTCCTAACCAGTCCAGCTTGTGTCATGCTGTCTCAGGTTACGCTTTGTGTGCTACTTTAAAGGAAAGCTCCAGAGATGATGATCTTAGCTGAATATATTGATAGGTAATCCTATATATGCAATATAAAATATAGTGAAAAGTGAATCTTCAAAGCATCTTTTAGAAATACTTACCAGGCCTGCGTTTCGATTCAGTGAATCAGTTGTTGTGTCCCTCTCTCTGGGCATTGCCATATTAAAGATACTTTCAGCAGAGGACTTGGTAGATGGAAACTACTGAAAGAATCTGCATCACCAGTAGATATTACTAAGAATCAGAAGTTTTGTTTTTGCAGAGTTCAGTTTACTTCCTCTCCCAAACTCTTTGACTAATTTTCATTGGTTAAATCAAGCATTAAATTCCAGATTTGTTGGTTTTAAAGGTAAAGCGACTGGAAAAAGCCAAAACCCTTAAATTCTTATTTCCAGATAGGAACAGAATTATTGATCTTGCTCTGCATCATCCAACTGTTGGGGCTGCAGTTATTTATTTGAGACACTGGCCCTGATTCAGCTTAATTTCTTAAATAGATCTAACTTCACACACATAAGTAATCTCATAGACTTCTGTGAGACTTGTTGCATAGTTCAGCACAACACAACAAGTACCTTAAGTGAATTGGAGACACTTTCTGTTCTGTTAAGACTCGAGGGCCCAGATTTTCCAATATGCATGCCCAAAGTTAAGGTGTTCTCATAAAAATAGCTTAATCTTTTTCACATCTGCTGAGCAACCCCATTTTTTTGTATAACTTTAGAGAGCAGTAAATTAGGCCCCTCTTATTTATGCACTTATCTTTGTTCATTCAAGTTTGAACACTTGGCTTTCATTTGATGACTTATTGTGGTAATCAGAACTTCCCTGTACTTATGACATGACATTTTAAATGAGAACTGGAAGATATTTATGGGGCTTTGTTAGATCTATATTTCATAGGCATTTTATAATGTGCTCATGACTGTAGTATCTAGCTCTTAAGTGAGTAGGAGCACAGGCAAAGTTACCATTGCTTCAATGGGGCCAGGATTTCAACCCAGTTGTGCACATCTACGTTGCTCAGATGCGACCTCTCTCCTAATTAGTACACACTTCATGTATTACAAATCCAGAGCTTGAGTCAAGCTATTGAGCATATAGGTAAAACACCAATGAGTGGCTCTTACCTCTAATGCCTTAATGATGCCTAACAAATTTGGGAGTTGAATCGAACAGAACTCGACTGTATCTGCTCTCTGGACAATTATACAAATAGTAAACGTGGTAGGTTTCTGTTAAACTCGTATTTGAGATTTCTTTAGCTCAGTGGGTTTTTAACTCACTGTACTTTCTACAAGTGTATTCTTTGGCAGGTCTGAATCATTTATGGGTAAAATCAATATTAGCTGCACTATTCTTCAGCCAAGCTTACAATTATTCATCATCACTGTTCTCTTGAACAAGATGATAGTGTCTTTTTATTTATTATAGCCTGCTACCTTCATCTCTTAGATATTTTGTATTGTTTTAACATAGTCTTTATGCTGAATGTTAGCCATGCCATGTTTTTCTTAGCTGCTTGACCTTAGATATTGATCAGTGGAATAAAGTTATTGAGCAGCTAGGAACACCATGTCCTGAATTCATGAAGAAATTGCAGCCAACAGTGCGGACTTATGTGGAGAATAGACCTAAATATGCTGGATATAGTTTTGAGAAGCTCTTCCCAGATGTACTTTTCCCAGCTGATTCTGAGCACAACAAACTTAAAGGTAAGATATTTGTACATGTACATTGTATCGTTTTTCATATTGTAGTAGCCTCATGAATGAGTTTAAATTTTGTCGTAGTCAGATGAATCTTTTAAAGAGTTAAACTTTAAAATATTGTTACCAAGGGTTGACATGTATGTGCTGGGATTACTTCTATCTCCTTTTTCTTGTTTTTTCCTGAGTTATTGCTACATATTCTTGTAGTACCTTCTTTGTTACCCAGAAACAGTCCTTGGTATTAAGGAATAGTTACTTATCAGATACTAGTTATCAGGTTTCTCTTTTTTCCTTTATTTGAAGTTCTCTATCACATGAATATTTTTAGTCCTCTGGTAGCTGTCCAACTTCTGATATTTTTCCCCAGAAATTGACATTTCAATAAATCCATCTAGTCACTGGTGATACATGTTTTCACGTCTGATAAGTTTTATTGATACATGTTCAGTTATCACGTTGCCTTCTTTGCTTGAAGGAGGACAATGACCAGGTACTGATTAGTCTTCCATGTGAGATTTTGTTCTTATTACATGTGATTCAAATTCAAAAACTCACTATTTTTACTCATTGTTCTGACTTTGTTTTTTAATGTAGTACCAGCTTTGCTAAATCCTGAATTCTGTGCTTGTGTTCACATAAATTACAGACCTTAAAACTGTAATTTGTGTGCTCTCTGCTAAGCCTTTTAAGTGTGTCTGTTCATAAGATTTCAGACATTGTCTAATGTGCATTCAACATAAACCTAAATAGAAAATTTCACTCTTGCAGCCAGTCAAGCAAGGGACTTGTTATCAAAAATGCTGGTTATAGATGCTTCTAAAAGAATCTCTGTGGATGAGGCTCTGCAGCACCCATACATCAATGTCTGGTATGATCCATCTGAAGCAGAAGCAGTAAGTTCTTGGCTTTGGTCTCTTGTTAGTGCAGCGGTTCTCAAACTTGTTGAGACCGTGACCCTTTTTTCCTTACCCCTGTGCCGCCGCGGACCCTTGTATGTCTGCCGAAAAGCCATTGAATGCATTACTTCGGCATTCAGCAGCTTTTTGGCGGACATGCCGAGCGCTCTCAAGCGCTATTTTCGGAAGTGCTCGGTATGTCCACCGAAAAGCCGCCTAATGTGGAAGTAATGCATTCGGCGGCTTTGCAGCAGCACCAGAAGCTCGCGACCCCCCTGGGAGTGCTCAGCAACCCCCAGTTTGAGAGCCTCTGTGTTAGTGGGATACTCTACTGAAGAAAGCAAACTTTGAATGTGGTGATTGGTATAATTGCTTGCCATAATAATACACTACATTTCCTACCAGAACTGTCAGAATTATAGCTCAAATTGGTAGATGTGTGTGTTAGAATGTTCTTTCTAAGGGCCAAAATTTCAGGCAGTTGTGATTCACCTGTATTTCTATGCATAATCATGATGATTGTACCTATAAATAAGACATGCAAGTATTGCGCTTAAAGATCTCCTAAAAATCAGGCCCTGGATTTATTAAAGCAAATATTTTCCTCAGTCATTCTTATGTATTCCTGTTACATTTAACAGGAATATGAGCCATTGACTTCTGAGTAAGAAAAGAGGAAGAAGATATTTTCACTAGGGCAATTTGGTATTATCAAAATAAGAGCCAGCGGCACCAACAAAATAGGAGCCAGAGGCAAAACTCCAGTGCAAGAGCATGTGCTGTCAAATACCACCACTGGTGAATGTGATTTAGTTGAAACATAAAAGTATATCACTCTTTAAACAATTAACTTCCAGTTTATTGAAATAAGATGAAAAATAGGTGTCTGAACAGAACGGGGTAGTTGGCTGTGACGTGGTAAGAACTGAAGAAGACACTTCAGCATCCTAAACAGCATTTCATGTAAATGGTGCAACTAAAATTCTGTGCAATATTTACAGTAAATGCCCCAGAAGGGCAGTCAGGCATGGAAGATGCTGGACCTAGATACAATGTCGCCATTTAGCCAGCTCTGTCAAACATAACTGTAACAACGCAAGGAAAACTATTAATCACTAGGAGTCTGAAACATCACATGAAGTATAGAAAAGTGGTGGGACATGAGATGACTCTCTTTCTAACAGTTTTGGTCAGACAGGATGCTGTATTTTTAAAAGATTGGGTTGGGATTCTGAAAGCTGTTCTTTGTACGACAACTGGAGTTGTTTGAGTTGCTTGTTATACATCAATTCTTTTTGCAGCCTCCACCAAAGATACCAGACAAGCAGTTAGATGAAAGAGAGCACACAATAGAAGAATGGAAAGGTAAGAAAAATATTTTAAATTTGTCTTTGGGGCTTGCCATCTGATAAAGGACTGTTGTGTTACTGGCGTTCTGTTAAGAAGTTGGAATGACTTGCAGCTTCAGTGTTCTTCACAGCTCAGAAACTTGCATATCATTTAAGTATATGGTAAGGTTAGATTATTGTTCCTCTTCTGAATTCATATGTTAAGTGACTTCCACATAGCATGCCTCCAATGCTAATTGTTTAGTTAATTAGCCTTCTTAAAGGCACAGTTATGGTACAGTAGTTCTCTTCCATGGCAGAGATCAGGTTCATACAGATATCAGGTAAGATGGTTGGGTCTCTACCCAGTAAAGATTGCCCTGGTCTAGGAGATAAAGAACATGCTTTCACCCTTGGCACTTGTCTAGCCTAGGAAAATTACTTGTTGTTGATAATGGTGTCAGCTGTGAGTGAAGCTGACCTGGCACTGAGCATGCTTTAACTGCAAGTGTAGCCAAGGACAAGATCATATTCAGCACTGTTTCTGGAAGATTGAACCATGGCTTCAGGAATGGTTTTATTCCTTAATTATGCTCCCTGAAATGGTCTGATTACACTTGGACCATATCTGTACTAGGGAAATCACACCTCATTCGAGTAGATGCAACTGAGTATTCCACTTAGGTGTGTACACACACATGACACCAAAGCTGAAGAAATTTGCCCACAAGTACCTGTAGAAGGGTAGTATTCACACTTTGTGGTCATAGCCCTTCCCCAGGCTACATGAGGTAGCGCCTCCCTAACCCTCCCTCAGTTTCTTCTTACCATCTGTAGCTAGAGTCAGAGTTCTGCGTGGGCTTAACTTCACCCCTTCAGCTAGTTTAGTTTTTTTCTTATTATATATACTGTAAGTAGTACCCTTAGTGTTAGCCAGTGGTTTCCAAACTGGGGTTTGTGAAATGTTACAGGAGGTTCTTGGGAAAAAATTCCCTAATGGTGAACAAACCTGTCCCTAGGGACTCCAGGCAATAAGTGGCCAGCAGCCCAGAGTCCCTGGACTTCCAAGAGCTAAGCAGATCAAAGCAAGCATATCTATTACACCAGGGGTGGGCAAACATTTTGGCCTGAGGGCCACATCTGGTTTGCAAAATTATATGGAGGGCCAGGTAGGGAAGGCCCTGCTCCTAATCTGACCTCCTCTCGCTTCCCGCCCGCTCAGAATCCCCAAACCATCCAACCCCCTGACCTTGTCCCCTGACTGCGCCTTCTAGAGACCCCTAACCACCCCCCAGGACCCCTGCCAATTCATCTGCTCCCTGTCCTCTGAGTGTCCCGACCCCTGTCCACCCTCCTGTCCCCTAGCCACCACCCCAGAACCCCACCTCTTATCCAACCCACCCTGCTTCCTGACTGCCCCCTCCAGAGCCCCCACCACCCAACCACCACCCCGGAACCCATCCCCTTACCATAGCTGCTTGGTGTGGTTCCGGGGAAGTGGGGAGCACACAGCCCCGGCCCCCAGAGCACTCCCTGTGTGGTGCAGCTATGGGGGGAGGGGTAGGAGTGTGCAGCCCCAGCCCCCAGAGCTCTGCCTGTGCGGCACAGCTCTGAGGGAGGGGGGAGAGTGCACAGCCCAGGCCCCCAGAGCACTGCCGGTGTGGCATGGCTCTGGGAGAGGGTGCTAACCCAGCCCCCAGAGCTCTGCCCAGGCACGCGGCTCCGGGGAGGGGAGAGCACGCAGCCCTGGCCCCGCAGCGGTGCCTGGGCATCGCGGCTCCAGGGGAGGGACCAGGGGCAGCCTCCCCGACCGGGGGTTGGACAGGACGGGCTTGTGGGCCGGATGTGGCCCGCGGGCCGTAGTTTGCCCACCCTTGTATTATACTGAGGAGATTTAAACTTCAAGACTCCCTTATAAGAAATGGAAAGGGAGGTGGCTATTTTTTTGCTGTTTTTAAAATTAAATAAGCAGGTAGTATTGGTTTTAAAAATATTATGAAGAGGTTAAGCTTTGTTGTAACGTGGTGTTTGCCTGGACTGCCCAAGACACTTGTGTAAGAAGAACTCTTTGAGTTGACTTCTTAAATATCTTCATTCTGTTTCACATCTGATACTCCTGGATGAAAAATAGGAGCCTTGTCTTATAACAGGCTTATTCAAAGTGATACAAGCTACAAAAGTGAAATCTTGGAAGAGTGTTATTGTTTTCATAATGTAATAAAAATACTTCTATGAAATAAGAACGAATAATAGTGTGTAATGGGCATGTCATAAAAGCAAATTTTGTATTTCAAAGATCACTGCTTTTATAATTTATACTCAGGTAAAGGAGAAAATCCATGGAAATATTCATTTTTAGTCGGGGGGTCACAAGACTTGACATTTTAGTGAAAGGGCTTTACAAGTTGTTAAAGTTTGGGAACCACTGGTGTTAGCTTAGTGTTAGTTGTATTAGTTTAGTTTCCTCAGTGATGCTCTTATGGGAGTTAAATGTTCTCCTTCATGTGGGAGAGTGATCCCTACCAGCAGTCCCTACACGTGGTGCTTGCTGTCTCAGGCCCATGTTAAAGAGCATTGTACAATCTGCAGATTTTTCAAGAAATAGATTCAAGTGGTTCGGGACCTTTGCCTAAAGCAGCACCTGCTTGAACAAGCCATGTGGCGTGCTTCAGAATCAAAGTCCTTATCAGAGATCACCCTCAGGTTCCAAGAGTGAAGCTGTTTCATTTTCTGGAACAGGCACCGCGCTGAAGAAACGGAGGAGCCATTCCCTGTTATCTGCTTGGAGGTCACATAAGACCTTTTGAGCCTGCTCCAGGATTTGGGAAACCTCTTCCGCCTCCCCCCAGGAGAAGCACGGACTGGCACACACTTGATGCCAGTGCGCAGGATGGTGTGGGTACTCTAACCCTTTTCCTGGTACCGAGTAGTGAGGTTAGAAGCCTTGTATCATTGAGTTGGTGTAGTGGGGCGGTTGCCCCATGCCAGCAAAAAGGGCTTAAAACAGCCCAGGAAAGGGTTGTGGCTGGGAGCAAGCAAGTTTCCAGGCTGTTTAGGCATAGCAGCCACAGCAGTGGCTGAGTCAATTAGAGCCCAGCTGGCCCTTATAAGAAGGCTGACAGTTTGATGGAGAGAGACAGTCTCCTCTGTTTGTAGAGGCAGGCAGGCCTGGCTGCTGGGACCTTGAGTAGGTACCTAGAGTGGTGCAGGGCAGGGGCAAGGCAAGAGGAGCTGGGGAAGCTCTAGCCTGGAAACCCCCAGGCTGCGGGGCCTAGGAGACGGCCCAGCAAAGGGGTACTGGCGTTGCAGGGGACAGCCCATAGCTCTAGAGGCAGAAGCAGCAGGCTAATGATACTAATTACCTCCTTGCTAATGATGAATGGCAATGATACTGCAGTCTGCTCCAGAGAATGGGGGCAAGTGGTGACTGGCAGTTGTCTAGACCAGTGGTCTTCAAACTGGGGTGCATGAGACCACCCCTGGCAGTGTGCGAGACCCCGGCGTTGCCGCCGTGACCGCCCGGGAGACTGCTGAACTCCCGGACGGGCTATTTTTAGAGTGCCGAAATGCCGCCAGCGCTGGAAGCGTCTGCGTTTTGCAGCAGCATTTCAGCGGACATACCCGCCCCGGGGTGCCACCAGACTTTTTCCCCCGCGGCAAGGGGCCACGGGGGAAAAAGTTTGAAGACCCCTGGCCTAGACTGAGGCAAGATGGGGATAGTGGGTGAGGGTTCCCTAGGGAAGGGGACCCAGAGCTAGACTGTGGGGTCACTGCAGGGGTGCAGTACCCTAGGTAAGAGGACACTGGGGTCTGGGAGGGACACGGGGCCAGTGGCAAGTGGGACTACGGCCTGCAAAGGGTGCTCTGGAGCTGGAAAATGAGCTAGTTCCCAGACAACCAGCAGGAGGCGCTGCAGGGTTTTGCCGTCGCTTTTCTACACCTGGGTTCCGGCCTCTGCCTGTCCACTGAATCTGGTACGAACAAGGTAGATGCCAGTACCGACTATTTCCACGTCAGCTGCACAGTCTCTGTTTTTTGGCCCTGACTTGTCCTTTATTCCAGGACTTTGTCAGGGCTGTGTCATCTATAACCCTGTTGACTGAACAAGCCTCTGGACCCTTGTGTCAGTTGGCACTGGACCCCAATGTTCCCCTTTCACAGTTGTGGAAGCAAGGCCAGTACTGAGATTGGTCCGGGGCACCTGGCTACCTGGAATCTCCTCAGCACCATTGCAGTCAGCACTGCAAATGTTACCATGGCAGCTTTCGCTGCCCTTGAAATTGGTGCTGTCAAACACACCAGTACCGCTGCTGACTTTGGGATTGATGCCACTCCCAGCACCAGCATGCTCAGGACCAATGGTGCTGCTTCCAGTGGCAGCACCACTTCCTGCTTCGTTCGGGGTGACAGATATGTCAGACTGGTTCCTCGCTGCCTCTGATCTCACTCTGCCTTCATCCCAGTGATCCTGAGGCGCCTCGGCATCTGAGTCAGAGTCGTCATCCTCCCATTGTCCATCACTTGAGCAGCATTGGGGGCCTTCAGTAGACTGTTACAGGTACTGAGATTGGCGCACTTCTTGAGGCTGGGACGGTGGTCCCTCGCCCGCCACCAATACCTTATCGAGGCCAGTGACCTCCATGGAATCTGTGGGATGTTCCTTGGTCACAGAGGTCTCACTCAAAGTCGAGGTGGCCAGCCATGTCTGTGGTGGTGATCATCAATCTGCCACCAGCCCAAACACCAGCACCCCTTCTTGTGGAGCCTCCAGAGTTGTCCCAACCAGGTCCATCCCCCTGGAACAGGATCCAGCTTTAGCTCAGTTAAGGACCTCATCTTTGTCTCTGGATGCTTCTGTGCTGCCTGGTTCATTCCTCTTTTGGTACTGGAGGGATTTAAGGCATACCGATACGTTTTGCAACCTGTAGCTGCTTCTCTCGGTATCCAACTGGAGTTCTTGCAAGAGAATAGCCACAAATTAGTGGATAACCTGCAGCTGTCTGCCTCTGGGAGAGTCTCCCACCCGATCAATGATGCACTCCTTGAACATGCTTAAGGCCTTCTGGAGCACGCAGGCTTCGGTACCGCCTGCAGTTAAGCACTTGGGAAAGTGCTATTTTGTTCCTTTGCAGGGATCTGAGGGGTTTTACTCCTGGCCAGCACCAAATTCCCTAGTTGTAACTGCAGTGAACAACAGAGCCACCCAAGAATAGGAAATTTAAGCAATTAGGCAGGAAGATTTACACCTCCTTTTCCTTAAAAATGCGAATTACTAACCAGCATCCAGAGAATGTTTGCCTAGATGGTCCCTTTTTTTCAGCCTTCACCAGCTGATCAGTTGTTACCGACACCTCCCAGATGAGTTAGGAGATGCACAGAGGCTCTGGTCAGCGTAGGAGGCCTCAGTCCATATCAGTGTGCTGGAACTTTGGGCCATCTACACTTTTCATGACTGTATCAGAGACTCAAAGGCTCGCATGGTCACCGACAATACCACTGCAGTGTGTTATGTGAACAAACGAGGGGGGGTATGCTCTAGGTTAATCTGCCTACAGATGATTGGTCTGTGACAGCTCTGCACTGAGGAAAACATTACCCTGATAGCCATTCACTCACCCGAGTTCAAAATCATCTTGGCGAAAAATAACTACTGAGATGATTCTGCAAGTCACTAGTGGTCCCTGAAAACAGGTGCCCTCTGGGTCACCTTCGCAGCTTGTGATTTCCCAAAATTGACATGTTTGCACCTCAGGACAACAGGAGATGTCTGTTCTGTTCTCGAGGAGGGCCTCAGTCCAGGATCCCTGTCCCATGCTTTCCACATCAGCCGGCAGTTGGCGCTTGTGTACTCCTTTCCTCCGATCTCAGGTCATCCATAAGCTCAAGGTCATTCTCAAGGTCTGCCTGGCATGGCCGAGGCAGTGCTGTTTCTCACGCTGTCTGTTCAGCTTTTCATACCACTTCTTTCCCATCCCTCTTACTCAGAACCACAGCTGCACCTTGCATCCTGCCCTCAGTTCCCTGCATCTAACGGCGTGGCTGCTGTATGGCTGAACTGGGGAGAGGAGGGAGGGAAGAGCAGTGTTCACCGGCTGTCCAGAAATTCCCCCACCAAGATGGCCTATTCAGGATAGTGGAAACAATTTTTGGTGTGGTCATTAGTCTGCAGAATCCAGCCAATGCTGTCCTCTGTCCAGGACATTCTGGAGTACCTGCTGCACCTTCTGGTGTTTGAGCTTGTGTTTAGTTCATTGAGAGTTCATCTGGCAGCAGTGTCGGCATTTCATAGCCTCCACCCCCAGTTGAGGGAAGATCAGTCTTCTCCAGTGCCGTGGTAGCACGATTCTTACAAGGATCCCTTCATCTACATCCTCCAGTCCGAGAACCAGCTGGACCTTAGCTCAATTGAACCCTCTGTTGGACCTTAACCCAGTCCTAGCGGCCTTAATGGAACCTCCGTTCAAGCCTCTGTCATCTTGTCCCATTCCACTTTTGTGTCAGGAAACTGCATTCCTGGCAGCGATAACATCTGCAAAGAGAGCACTGGGAGTTGACGATTCTCCAAAGGTGAAGTGACTGTGTGACTACATCCTAAGTTTTAGTCTACAATGGTTTCTCAGTTCATTTGAACCAGGTGGTATATTTACTTTTGTTCTTTCCCAAGCTGCATTCATCTCTGGAGAAGTGTCTCCATATGTTAGATATCAGGCAATGTCTAGCTTTTTATCTGAACAGGATTAACTGTTTCATTCTTCTCTTAGTTTGTTTGTGTCCTATGCAGACCACATAAAGAGTCAAGCAGTTTATTCGCAGACAGTCTTCGTGACATCCTGCATATGAAACAGCTTTGGCTTTGCCCCCTTAGCGGGAGCAAGCTCATTTTACGAGGGTGCAAGCAACATCCATAGCATTCCCAGTGACATTTGCAGGGCTGCTGCACAATCATTGAGTTTTATGTGCATGAACCGTTATGCCATAACCACATCTTCTAGCCCAGAGTGGATGCAAACTTTGGTAGAACAGTCCTGCAGTTCTTGTTTAGGTAAACTTTGAGCCCCTCCTCCTGGGGCGTGGTATGCTTGAGTCATTTAAGCAGAATGCACAGCTGCATCTACCTGAAGCAGAAGAAATGGTTATTTACTGTAATTGGGGTTCTTCAAGATGTGATGCAGAGGTGTATTCCATGACCCACCCTCTGTCCCCTCTGCCTTGGAGTCTCATTTCCAGGTGTTCGGAATGAAGGAACTGAGGAATGATTAGGGCAGCACCACCTCATGTAGCCAGCGGAAGGGACTATTGCCACGAGGTGTGAACTCTGCCCCTTTACCTGTACTCCTAGGCGCTCACACACCTAAGCTGAATCACGTCTGTCACATCTCAGAGAACCACAGTTACTGTAAGTAAACGTTTCATTCAGTTACACTCAAGGGAATCTTCTAGTGCAGTGGTCTTCAAAGTGGGGTGCACGAGACCACCCCCGGGGGTGCGTGAGACCCCGGCACTGCCGCCGATCCCGCCCAGGAGACCGCCAAACTCGCAAGCAGTCTATTTTTATCCTACCGAAATCCCACAGAAAGCAGATGCTTTCTATTCAGCGGCATTTCAGTGGACATAACCTGGAGGCCGCGAGTAGAGAGTCAGGTCAGGGAAAAGGGGCTGCAGAGGAAAAGCTTTGAGGAACACTGTTCTAGTGGACAAGACTCCAACAGCTTCCAGTATCTTTACTGCCATGTTAGTTAACCCTTCTAAGGAGCAAGTTTTAGTTAACATGGTGGCTTTTTATTTAAAAGAAAGCGACTGTTCTTGCTGCCTAGAGTATTGCTAGACTTGTACTTGCCTACATGAGGACTAACATCAGAGCTGATGAAACAAAGTTGGAAAACTGGTGAGAACGTTTTTCCCCTTAAATTCCATAATGTAGACAAGACCTTGCAAGTCAGCTATAGCTATTGCTAATACTGGTTGTCAGAGAGGAGCAACTTTTCTAGGCTTGGGAGCACATCTGTATTGTGCTTCATGACCTTCTGTTATGGTGGTAAAACTTCTCAGTTCTAAAATGCTTTGGAAAAGAAGTGGCAGAGTATTCACTCGCCATTTCTAAGGCTCCCTACCACTGAGAAACCTGAACTCTCTCTTGCTTCTCTCCCTGCTTCCTGCAGAGGCAGCATGCTAAGATTCTGAGGGAGCAGGTGCAGCTTGTGGTGTATCAAGTAAGTTTTGCAGACTGAGCAAAGAGCAGTTGTGAGGGAGTCAACTAAGCTTCTCTGCTAAGAGAAGTATTTTTCAGTAATTCAGGTGATCCCCAACAGAGGTGGGAGAAAACTTAGCATACCAATAGGCTTTCCCCTATAGCCATAATATTGACCCTATTCCCTCTGGAGGGTGTTTATACCTTCATTTACGTCTCTTGAGAGGAAAATTAATGTGTTCATTTGCATTTTCCTCTTTAAGGAAACAACCATTGGCCTATGTCCAGACTTACCTTCTGATAGGAAACGAAGAATACTTGTAGCACCTTAGAGACTAACCAGTTTATTTCAGCATAAGCTTTCGTGGAGCTATAGCCCACTTCATCGGATGCATAGAATGGAACAAACAGAAGTAAGATGCATTTATACACACACAAAGCAAAAAAAAAAGTTTGTAAATTACCATACCAATTCTAAGAGGCTGTTAAATGTGGATGGGCCATTATCAGCAGGAGAAAAAAACCCTTTTGTAGTGAAAATTTACCTTGTTTCTTATCTGTCTGACAGTTGATTAGAATCTGTAAAATTCTAATCAGATTCTAATTAGAATCTGCAGTGCTAAAGCCTAGCACCACAGCAGTGACTAAAGCAGGGATCTCAAACTCAAATGACCACCAGGGCCACATGAGGATTAGTACATTAGCCAGAGAGCTGCATCACTGACACCGCCCCCCATTACCCCCGGCTCTGCCCCCACTCCTCCCTTTCCATGAGACCCTACCCCCATTCCAACCCCTTCCCTGAAGCCCCCACCCCAGGGGGTGCAGGAGGGGTGTGGGAGGTGGTGGGGGCTCAGGGTAGGGAGGTGGGGTGCAGGAGGTATGCAAGATGTGGCAGAGGGCTCAGGGTAGGGAGTGCAGGCTGTGACAGTGGTCTCAGGGCAGGGAGTTGGGGTGCAGGAGGAGTGAAAGGTGTGGCAGGGCGCTCAGGGCAGGGGGTTGGGGTGCAGGAGGAGTGAGGGGTGTGGCGGGGGTCAGGGTGCAGCACGGGACTCAGGACGGAGTTGGGGTGCAGCAGGGGGTCAGGGTGCAGCAGGGGGCTGGGGTGCAGGAGGGGTGTGGCAGGGCGCTTAGGGCAGGCGATTGGGCTGCAAGACAGGTGGAGGGGCAGGGCAGGCTCCCTGGCTGCCCCCTCCCACCCAACTCCAGGAAAC
>ML677335.1:44689128-44847522 GCA_007922305.1 Dermatemys mawii | reverse complement strand
TGGAAGCGAGAGTAACACACAGAGCTATGTTCCACCCTTCCCCCAGGGGCTGCAGGAACATGATTCTGGCACGCACACTGGGCTGGAGCCACTCTAGGTAACGGGGGTAGAGGGGAGCGTGGCAGGCTGCAGATAACCCTGCTGGCTGCGTGTTTGAGACCCCTGGACTAAAGCCTATACATTCTTTCTGGGTTACTTGCATGCATGATCATGAAACCTACTGTAAAGCCTCTACTCTTGAATTTTTTTGTACAAAACCCCTTGTATGTTCACAGAACCTTTGCAACACAGAGACAGTTTCATGTGCTGTTTCTGTATACTACCTAGTTGATTCTAACTTTATGACTTCAGTCATACAGCTGATAACGTTATGGTAGGTTTTGAGATATTGTTTTCAATGACCTTGTATCTCTTGGATTTTAAAGAATATGCTTGGAGCAAATGGCAGCTGCCTCTTATAAATCTGCACTTTTCTGTATCTCTTCCATAAGTTATCAAATTCATTGCTAAATCAGAAGACAACTGATAGCAAAGTCAAACTTTTATCCTCTTGAGAGTGAATATATGTATTCACACACAATTGAGAGTGTATATATGTTTGCATGTATATATATTTATACGTTATGTAACAGTAAATACATCACTCACTCTTTTGTGATGAGTACTGAATGCAAACTTGGTAGAAAGAAGTCCTTGATCCAAGCCTCTATTGTTGACAATTAACTTCAATGCATTACTCAGTCTCTGTGGTTTTAAAAACTTGAAAGAACAAAGGACGGACATTCATTGCTGCCTCCTAGACTTCTTGCTCTTAGGTTTTGTGTCATTCACTGCATTGGTGAGCAGGGAAGGGATTGATGTTTTTATTTGTTTAAAAAAGTCTCTTTACAGATAACCAGAATAGCCTGCCACCAACCCACATCCCTTCCCCAGTTGGACCTTGTGATCTAGCATATGACAGGATTTGGACGGCTTCAGGTTACAGACTTGGTGAAAGTAGTCCTGCCTTGCATGGAGGAATAACGGGCACAAAGTCCCTTCACTATCAGTTACATCTTGCAGAGTCACTTAGCAGGAGTTCAGAGCAGCCAGCATTTTCTTCCGTACATGGGTTACATGCTGTGCCTCTTGAGCCCTTTGACCAGTGCCTCATATTGCAGATCCAGCTGTCAAAATAAAATTGTAGAAGGTCCCTCACCGTAACCATCACCTGTTCCTCTGCCATGGCTTGTAAGCTTGGAACCATGTTTTTCTACTTGCAGAGTTTGCTTGTTTATCTAAAATTTCTAGTTAATTTTCAGTTGTTTGAGGTTTTTAATAGGATTGGTGATAGGATCCATTAAGCTGGATCCAGAGAAGCATTAAAGTGTAAAGTGCTGCATTTAACATGCGAATATAATGCATTGAATAGACTGGTACCCTTTTAGGTGCTTAAAATAGCTGGGAGAAAATTCAGCCTTTACTGCCAGAAAGAGGAGGAAGTAGGAGGGGTGCTTCATGGTCCGCCTCTGGAGGATTTCACTGTGCGTGCAGATGCCAGCTCTGACCTGCTAGTATAAGAATGTATAGCCCATGTACCAACCACAGGCTCACCACAGATAGTCTGGAGCCCTTTGCCATTAGACTCTGGACATAGTGTCAGAGGGGTAGCTGTGTTAGTCTGGATCTGCAAAAACAGCAGAGTCCTGTGGCACCTTATAGACTAACAGATGTATTGGAGCATAAGCTTTCGTGGGTGAATACCCACTTTGTCAAATGCATGCATGTACTCACCCACGAAAGCTTATGCTCCAAATACGTCTGTTAGTCTATAAGGTACCATAGGACTCTTTGTCACTCTGGACATAGTCTTCAACATGGGGTTGAGCTAGAGAGGAAGGCAAATGCTCCACTAATGTTTGATCACCATCACCTCAAGTGAGGCCATGGCTCTTCCATTTCCCTCTTGAGGTACAAGATGTGCAGTTATGAGCTTCCCAAGAAGACTGATGTAACCTCCAAGGTTGCTTTGAAACACAGTACAATATCTCTGTCCTGCCGTAGTGTCAAGGGCGGGTAGCCACGTGGGTTGCTATGCTACCCCAGTCTCTTGTCTCTGGCCATTGATAATTGCACCTAAACAATCCCTTCCTCCATATTGCACTCAGAAATCACTTCAGTTAGCCACTTTGAATCTGTCACTGACAATTTGCATCTAAGGCATTAGTCCTTTTCTTCTGCCAGTGCTTTTACCCAACCAAAATCTTCTCTGCATAGTTGGCCATCTTATCAATCTAGAGCATCCCTTGCTGACTTAAGAGGCATCTTTTCCATGCTGTGTGTGTCTTTTAATCACCACAGAAAAGGATGATCTGATCCAGAGCAACTTCTGGATATTTATGGTGACTTTCAGTTCTAAATATGTTCCTTTCTTTGCTATCTTCTTTGTCGTCTAGTATTGTCTAAAAATAATTCTCACAAGTAGTAAGCCTACAAAAGTGGAATATTAATTTTAATAAGATCTGCATTCATCGTTATCAATTTGAAGTATTGGATTGATATAACTACTATTTTTGTCATGTTTACAGAGTTGATATACAAGGAGGTCATGGACCTGGAGGAAAGGACCAAGAACGGGGTTATACGTGGACAACCAGCCCCTTTAGGTTGGTTACAATAAAAGCACTGTACAGGCCTGCTCTGTGTGATAAGCTAGAAAGGTGCAAAGCTGATCCAAGAGTAGTAGTGAATATAGCTCAGAGTCTGACTCCAGAATTTCAAGAACACTTGGGCAGAAGCTGCTCTTGGCTAATTCACTTCATGAGTAATAATATTTGAGGCTGGTGCTCTACTTTGGAAATGTAAGGCACTATTCAGAGATTAGTTAACTAATCCCCCAACACCCCCATGAAGCAAGGCTTTGGGGCAGGGACTCTTTTCTCTCTCTCTCTCTCTCTCTCACTCACCTTGCACGATGGGATTCTTTCCTATGACTGAAGGTACAGCTACACGGGAGGCAGTCGCCCTCAGAAGAAAGACTCCGAGCCCGGGTCTACAGACTCAGGCTAGTGCTACTGTGCTAAGAATGCCTGTTTAGACATATGGGCATGGACCCATCCCCACATAGGCTTCGTAGCCCGACCTCCAGCCTGAGCTGCCACAGCTGTCGTTAGCACTGTAGCATGAGTCTGAGTGTGTAGATCCGGGCTCAGAAATAGGCTGTTGCAGGTTTCTGCTTGCTATGTAGAATACCCAAAGGCTCTTAGGGGCCACCACAATACAAATAAATAATATCCTCATTTTACAGCTGGAAAACAGTGTATCTGGGCCAAGGTGTAACAATGCATCAGTAGCAGAATTCAGATTAGAAATCAGTTGCTAGCCTTCTCTGCTCAGTCCATTAGATCAGTCTCCCAAAACGGTGACTAGCTAATGAGGTTCCAGTGAGCATCATCAGAGACAGGCATTTAACCAACAAGTTCACACCAAGGTGGATGCCAAAAATTATCCCCCTAAATAAGCTTGGCCTGAGTTTCAAGTGTTTAGTGCCCACTGTTTTTTGTATTTCGGTAGGACTGTCTTCCTCCTGCAAACTGTTATAGCAACAGTGTCTGGGCCTGCCTGGCTAACGTAGAAAACTGCAATATGATGTCATAAAGAGGTCAGCCTTTACCAAACCCTCCCGAAATCTTGGCTGATCCTGATGAGCATGCTGCTCACAGTGCTTGTTCCCATCCTCAGCTCTTCTCTTGACTTTTAATTTTGGGGCTCCTGACACTGCCCCATGAAATGCCCCTTTTTATTGTCTCATCAGCAGTTCCTCACTACCTGATGTTAATGTCTTGTATTCTGCTCTTGGGAATCCCATTATATATTTTAGTAACTTTACTGCCACAGTTCAATAGCTGATGATTAGACATGGGACTTGTAACTGTATAATACCAAGCTCCTTTCCTCTTGAATTTGCTTTAAACTCCGCATTGTAACTAAATTACATCCCTGCATAGCTACTGTAAAAGTACACTTGCATTTAATGTCTACTAAATATTGAGATCAAATTTCTCACTCCTGTTGTTTGCCTGAATAACTGGTTTCTAAACAAGAACAACCTTTGGAAACCACTCTTGCATTTTTGTATAAAATGAAACTGGGTCATTAGAGTGTAACCCCTTTCCATGGTTGGAGAATCTGTGGCACAGGGTGGGATAACAACTGCCATTGTCTCCCTGTGTAATCTTGAGTAGCTCAAAGTGAGTAAAGCACCAGGAGTCTTGACTTCAACCTCACAATTTTTTCAGGTGGCCAAAGTTGAGAAGTATTGAGCACTAAGCGGTTCCCACTGAGGTCATGGAGCTGATGAGTGCTCAGAATTTCTCAAAATGTAACCACTTTTAGGCCTAAGTGTATAGGAGCCTGCTTTTAGGGTTTTTGAAGATCTTCCCGGGCTTGTGTAGAACTACAGGCCATTACCTCCTTTCTCTCTCAGCCACACTTGTGAATTTGGCACTCAGCTGTAAGTGTTTATCTCAGATTTACAATTGTCCTATTATGGAAGTCCCATGGTTTTTGGGATAGATGAATGGTTCAGAAATACAACCCTCCACTTAAATAAAAATCCTCAAATCTTATTTGATAATGGACTTCAAGAGATCTCTTAGAAGCTTCTTGAGTGTCAAGAAAAAATAATGACCACTAGAGCAAGAAATACTAATGCAAGCATTAAACCATGCAACTGTATCTGCAACTGATTTGCTGTTTTGTTTCTCATAGCACAGGTGCAGCAATGATCAATGGTTCTCAACATCCATCTTCATCATCATCTGTCAATGATGTGTCTTCAATGTCAACAGATCCAACATTGGCCTCTGATACTGACAGCAGTCTGGAAACATCCGCTGGATCTCTGGGTTGCTGTAGATGACTACTTGGTCTTTTACGGGGGAGGGGAATCCTTTAGTCATTGATAGGGCACCTTTAAGAAAATCAGTGGTATTATTTTTGAGTGTTTTTTCAAAAATAATTGTAGGATTCATTTTGAAGTGCTGTAATTTTAAACTGTAAGTTGTGTTAAAAGCAGCCACAAAAAATGTATTTTTTTCTGTAATTAACTGTAAAATATTAAACCTGATAATTTTATCATGGTTTTAAAAGAAATCTCCATATTTGCTTTACTATTATGCTGCTGATCTTTTTTTTACTGAATTTGTAAGATTTGTTTGATCAAAGCACATACTAATGTTGTCTCTGCCGTATCCTGTATTATTTAAGATTTTATAGGTTTTTCAATTTTTTTATTAGAATTTTTTCCAAATGTTTTGTTCATGATTATTCTTCAAAGTTATATGCTTGGTCACTTTTCTTACCCAGGTGGAAGAGAAAATAATACATTGTAGCCTGTCATAGCTATGGGTATAGCTACTGTAGTGGTAGCAGTGAACACAGAATCTTTTAATTCTGTCTACTTGCCTATAACAATTGAATAAAAGCAGCAGTTAGTGAGTTTCATCAGGGAAACCGTTTATGACCCTTGGCAAAGTCACCTCATCTGAGAGGCAATATAAACATAAAGCAAAGCATATCTTTATAGCTGCAGAAGTATCCAGCCTGCCTAAAGGTGATGGTGGCAGAACTGTGGCATGCTGAAGCTTATGATCTCAAAACAAAAAGAGAATACTTCATTAGTAATACATTGCAATGCAAATAAACTGTTTACTTCTACTAGCTATTAGCCTGTTTTTGTACACACAAAACAAGGTAGACCCAGGATATGTAGACTGCCAACAGGGAAAACATTATGCTTTCATATAACATGTGGTTCTTTGGAGTTTAATTACCTTATTTTCTCTGTTACGATAAAGCGGTTCTGTGTTAGGGGTGTACGTAGAAAACTCCAGCTTTTTGACCTCTCTTAGTTTACCCAAAGTAACTTATTCCTGTAAACCAATCACTGGTGGGAGAACCTCAGGTTGTAAGATTTCTGTAGCTAATGAATTAAGAGAGCAATATATGCCCTGATAATGGGGGGAAATAGTAGTGCTGGATAAATAGTTTTTCTCTTTCACTTCACTATCAGACCAGCATAGCAGAAATCTTAATAATGGTTCTTTTTAAGCCATGAATATTCAGTATCTTTCAGCATTGAAGCCCCAGCTGTCAATGCTCTTTTTTAAAAAAAAACAAACCCAAAAATGAAACATGTAGATCAGTTGCTAAGTAGTCATGTAAAATGGTGCTGCTCCTTACAGAAGTATGTTAACTGTTTACATTTTATATTTACAGAATGATTTGTGTGTAACTGACTGACTTTGTTTATGAATGAGCAAAACAATCATCCAGAGTTTATTCCTTTGAAAAGTGCAGATTTCTCAAGAACGTGAGCTATGTTATATTGCCTTCAGTAGATAAATATTTTGTGTAGCGAATTAAAATGTGAAAAGGGATTTAAATTAGTGACACCTACAAAAATGAACTTTTAAAAGAAAAGCACAGGAGTCTTGCCAGGCACAAAGCCTAAGAGAATGACTAGAAGTAGCTATTGAGATCATCCAAGAATGAAACTAATGCTGCTTAGAATTTGTTGGATAAATAGAATAAATATCCTTTTTTAAATTTATAATTGGAAGAGGAAAAATTGCCTTTACCCACTTTATCTTCCCCAATTACATTTTACTGTTTTCAATGTCTAACACAAATTAGACTTTTTAAAAACATAAAAGAAGGGGTTGTAAGAAATGGTAATGTCTCAAAGAAAGCTGACAGTTGTCGAAGTGCAAAGTTGTACTTTCGTTGCCTGGCTAGACCACTGGTAAGCGATAGCGGTGTGTAGTTTTGCTGTTCTTACTTAGATATTTCAGTAGTGAACTTTAAAACACACACTTACTAAGGCAATTCTTTTTACAGAACCCCACCAAACTGTATATTACCTAATATAGGTAACATACAGTGGCCACACAATGGGGATTGGAGCATAGCATACATCTCCTTGTTGTTTTTGGAAAAACAGGGCAGTTTATTTTGTGTCTATCGAATTTTAAACAGTGACATAAAGCCAACTGTATTTGGTCATATATTACAGAGTAACATCATTATATAGGCCCAGATTATGTTCTGGTACACTAGTGTATACATTCAGAGTAACTCAGTTACAAGTAATGAAATTACTCCTGGTTTATGTCAGTGTAACAGAGCAGAATTTTGTCCCAATCCTCCTCCTTCCCACCCCCACCATCTTAGATTTCTGTAGTGCTGCCTGCAGTAGGTACTGGAAGTGGAAAGACCATTTATAGAGCAAGAGACCACTTCAGTCAGGACGGGGCATACCAGCACCCATAGTCCTCGTGGGTCCCACCTTTCTAATAAGTATTCAGATTATTGCAACTGTATTTTATGCAAATTAGGTGCCCATCACAGGCTACTGGCAAATTTCCAGTGAAGTCTGCTCAGCCAGACCAAGTTAGAGCTCTGCGGTTCTAAGCCATTGCAACAGTTTGCTAGTCTGAATTCTCTTTTTAGTTAGCGAAATTCATTTTATATTTCAAGGACAATTGCATATGGATGCAAACAATAAGCAAGTGGCTAGCTACAACTGTCCTGCTGTTCTTCAGAATTGTCCTGTCCATTGCTGTTCTCACATTAGGTAGGTAGATCTAATATCCAATACACGTTATACTTTCTGATGTGCTAAGTATCATTGAACTTGGTTTATTATTTTGATAAATAGTTCTGTAATGTTTCCATCCCAACAGTCTGTGCTAAAAGATACACAGCTTTTTCACCTCTAGGACTCCAGCTGCAGTCTAGTAGTGAATGAAAGTGACCCACATCTAATGTCCCATGTCAATTGAGGTGGACACCTGCCCACTAAGAACTGAATGAATTCCCACGCTTTCTGGCTAGTTGCAACAAGTTCCAGGACTGAAGTCCTTCTAGAAGTGGGTCCTTCCAGGTCAGTATTAAACACACTGGTGGGAGAAGTTTGACCTGCCTTTGCCTGTGCTTCTGACTGTTTTGTGTGTTGAGGAGTTCACTCAATGCAACACAAGGAGGCAGACTGTCTTTATCTTTCTTATCTTGTATAAACTTCTGTGTGCTTAAATCATCTGAAGTCCATTTAAATCACACAACAATACCGATGGGTTTAGTAACCCTATATGATAACATGGTTAGGCCCAGTCTCCACCAATTAACTCATTTGGGTAAATGGCCCAATCTCTGATCCAGGGTAACTTCTTCAGCTTGGGGATTTAAATTAAAAGAGATTTGCTATGTATGGGATAGCAGCTTTCACGGTATAAATCCCCACAAAACAAAAGAATAGCTGTACAAATTATCTATAAAATGCCAAGGAATTTGTTTAGGATAGAGAGAGCCTTGATTTTACAGGTTATGGTGACAGTGCCCTCTACTGGTATCCTACACGAGTAAGTAGAACAATGAAGTTAAATGTGTAGATTTGTAATAGCAGCATTAGCCCCCAAAACGAACACATTCCAAGTTAGAATGCAAGATCTAAGCACCTGACAGGCCAGTCTCTTATCTACACATGACTATGCTGGTCCCACATTAAATATACAGTGCACCCATCTCAAACGTAGATACACTACCATAAACCATCACAAATACTAGTAGTACACATGACCAGTCCCTTATACACAATATTTCAGACATTCTTTCAATTTAGAACATTTGGAAGGAAGAGAACATTCCAGTTTGTGTCTGGTTTTCATGACTTGCGTCACTGAAGTAATCCAGGATGGACTGCCAATATCTGAATATTTTTCCAACCTGCTTTATAGCAGTTTATTTTCTTGTGTTAGCTCTTTGTATATTCCCATTAATGTTTCAGTTGATCTTCTTTTCCCTACATATTTATAAAAAGCTGGAAGACTGGAGAATGGAGATGAATTAGAAGTCATTTGTATTTTTCAGTGGAGGAATATGTTGTATTTGTAACTCTTTTTTCAAACTTCCCAGCTCACTTGATTGCTCTTATTAAGTGCTCTTACATGAGTTTCAGTGAGACATTTTATTGGCTTCCCCATCTTGTATTTCTCTGCATTACAGACATTTTCTTTGAATAATGTTAACTTCACACCTTTCCACTTCCACTGCTAAAAAGTGAAACTAGTTTATTATTGAACTACCTCACACACACTTATTATACTTTCTTGAGAAAAACAGAGCTAACTTCACTATTGGATCTACCCTGAATGTAAAATACAAAGTACATTTCCTTCTTAAAAAGCCCAACCTATCGGCCAATGTTGAGACAATATCGGTAAGTATGTATCATGTATACTTCCCGTACAATGTTCATGTGTAATATATAGCTCACGTACAATAATGTACATCCAGAAATTCGTGTTAGATGTAAATTGGTGAATTTATTATTGTAGTCTGTTTTTTGGAGGTAAAAATAACTTAGTAATATCAATCCATCCTTTACATTTTACAAAAGGAATAATTCTTGGTAAGCTTTGCATACAGATGAATTACTTTTGTAGGCCCAATAGCTAGTCTATTTTTGAGAGTTCTTAAACTTTTAACTTGTTACTAAAATTGAACAAAACTTGCTGAATTCTCGTGATCACTCCTGCTGCCCTCTTCAATGTGGATATTGAAGTGTATTCTGTCCTGGGAAGTGTGGAGGTGACACAACCTTTTAAATATGGAAAAATGACTGTTTTCTTTCCCACATGCCACCCTCCCCTCCCTCATTCCTTTCTACCCCTTCCCAATAAGCCACTGGTGGGGAAATATTGAGATCATTGTGATTTTTATCATCCATGCCATCAGTCATTACACGTGCACCACTGGAATGTATACATTGTTATCTAGTATGTCAATTGGTTATAATGATATTTTAAATAAAAAAGGATAAAAAGTTGTTTGATGACCACTCTGTGCTTAGTATTTCTTCATTGCAGCTCTAGGGCTCTAAATACGGTCCATGAATGTGGTCTAAATGAAGTCCATGTGGTGGGCCGCATAGGACAGTTGCTATTTAACTTGTATTTGCCTCAGTCGTTTGTGGGAAGTCTCTGTTTTTCACGGTGCCTAGGTCTGGTATAGTGGGTATGCCAGCCTGCTTGAGGGCACAGCCAGACTTGTCAGTCACTGGCAACAGGAGACTGCACCACCCCTACCCTCTCTCACCCACTTTGGCTTTCCCAGCGCTCCTTGCTCTCCTGCGGAGAGCTCCAATGTTGGAGGTCAAAGTTCTGCCTGCTTATGTGATTCAGGCTCTGATGCTCTGCTGTGGCCTGTGACTGTGCATCCCCCCCTCAGCTGCACTGTCTCTGCACTTGGCTGGGGAGAGAACCAAAGGCATTTCTGCGGCGGCGACTCCACCCTCCTCTATCAAGTGTTTTGTATGGGAACGGCATTGAGTGGGGAGAAGGTAGTTTGTCCTGGTCAGGGCTGGGATGGAGACATTGGATCTGCAGGCAGATAGTTCCCAGAGGAATGACCCAAAACGGCAGTGCAGCAGATGGAAGGTGGCACTGAGTCCCTAGAACCCCTGGTTCCTCTCCTTCAGGTTCCAGGGTTCAGGTCTGTGCAAGGCCCGTTCTCACTCCAGCCCACTCTTTGGGAAGCTCAGACAGGAGGAAGGACAAAAAGACCTGCCTCTTTGAGAGCCTCTCAAATGCTCTGGGTAACTAGTGCTGCTGAGTGAGATCCCTGAAACAGTGCCAAGGGAAAGTCGATATATGAAATTGGTCCCCTATCTTAATACAGCTCTCTGCTTTCTTCTCCAGCACACCCTGGGAGAGTTATTTAAACTGAGAGATTTCTGGCAGCCACTGCTGTCTCTCTAATGGGTAGAGTATTTTCAGAGGGAAAGGTGCTTTGTAAATTAAATTTACCATTAGTCTGTGTCACTTGAGTAAAGTGTATTGGGACAGCTGTACTAACGGCAGGTCCCCTGAGGAAACTCTGGTAACTTAATGATGACTGCTGTTTAATTGCAATAGCATTAGACTACATTTTTAGCAGGAGCCTGAGGCTTTGGGTGGCTTTGGTTTTGGTTTCAGAGTAGTAGCCGTGTTAGTCTGTATTCACAAAAAGAAGAGTACAGAGAACATATGTGGTGTGGTCTAGCTGAAACCTCAGCTTTGGTTTTGCAAGCCAGCAGTGCTTTGAACCCTTGGAGATTTTAGCACCTGCTGCTGCTTTTTATTATCTTTGCTCTCCCTTCAGCTCTGGCTAAAATGCAGCTGGGGAGAGTGAAGGGGGCTGATGGGCATCCCACAATGATCCCTTGTAAATTTCTGCTCAGATCTCAGCTCATTAACAGGCTGGGCGTCTCAATAAATCAAAAGAAATCTTCAACAAGAAGAGCATGTTTATCTTGCTGCTCTGTGTGGGGTTCTTTGGGTTAGAGATTTTTTTTCCCCCCTTGAATAGAACAAGTTCTGATCTAAAGATAGTGGATAGATTCTTGCATGAACAGTGAGCCTCTTTGCGGGGAGGGGTCATAATTCTTCAAAGTATTAAACTCATTTGAAATGTCATTAATTCTAGGAGTGGCTACCAGCGTTCTAATGACCCTGCTTCACACACTGGAAATATCACAAGCAAAGAACTGAATGAAGCTGTTCTGCCACAGGCTGTGTCTCCATTCAGCCCTGGGACCCAAGGAATATTCCTCCTTCCTCAGTTGCGGCTGCTTGGTTTGTTGCCTCATCAGATTCTTGTATTTGCTTCATTGTTAATTTCATTTCCTGTCTCTCTTCTCTCTCTTCCCCGGCGCCCTCTATTGTTGCCCTTGTGCAGTTGCCACCTGTTTTAAGTGGGGTTGGGAGTTTTTCTGCATGGGATGGTGGTCAAGCAAAGCTGGGGAAGGGCGCACTCCATTGCAAAGGCAGGCCTGCATCTTTTCGAGTGTTGTAATAATGTGTGTCTCCCTTGTGGAATAGGTTCCACTCAACGCTGGGCCAAAGCCAGATAATTATTTGGGGGTTGTCATAACACAAGATCATCACCTTCAGGAAAGAATCTTGATGATGAGGGGACAGGGACTGAAAATCTTCATGAGGCTGCAAGGTGAAATAACCAGAGCTGTTTGCTCTTCTGCCATGTATGGATGCCCCAAATTGAATAAAGCAGGCTGCCTCCTTTATGTCCCTGGAGCATGAAAGCCTAGAACAAACGCCTCATGCAAACCTCATTAGGAGCTAATCTTCCCCATGCTCCCCTAGGCTGTAGATTTTTGGGGAGTAGTGTCTTGGCGCTAGTAGGAGCAGAGCTATGCGTGGGGGAAAGAGGAAGAGTGTGGCAGTACCTCCCTAGGTGCAACACTAAAGCTGTTAGATGGCATAGAAATGCACAAAATAATGCATCTCTTTCTTGCGTGCTTTGATGAGCAGTGAGTGCTAACATTGGAATTGTCATTGTAAAGCTTCAGTGTTAACATCCTCTGAGCAGCTTGTCCGGCTGGGGTTTCAAATGGCCTGCAGCCTCTGACAGACACCTTTGCAGCGGTTAACGGCAGACTGAACTGAATGCGTTCTGTGCAGCCATAAGGGTTAGCAGCAACTTTACCAATCTAAAATGCCAGCTATATGTATTAAACATACACATGGTGGCCAGCAGGGGACAGTCTTGGCTCCCTGAACTGCTTTGTCAGCCCAGTTGGACTTGTGTAAGTGAAACCACCACTTCATGTAACAGAGAGTAATGGAGGGACACTGGATGGCCCGGTGGTTCACGCGGGATTTGGGAGAGAGAGCTTCAGTTTCTTGCTCTGCCGTACCCTTCCTGTGACCCTGGGCAAATCGCTTAGCCTCTCTGTGCCTCAGTTCTCCACCAGGGCAGTGTGAGGATAAATATATGAAGTCAGGGTGATGCCAAATTACTGCAGTGATGGGGCCACAGATGTAACAGACAATTTGGTTGCTATGTCTGTGGATCAAGTGCCATAGCAAGGAAAATCTTCAGCTCATGTTACTGATCCCCTGAGTTGGGCAGATGTAATGGAGTGGTCTCCTTGATTGGCACTGGAGATACTGGTGTAATATGTATCCCTCCTGCACTTGCTGTCTAGTCCCAGTAGGGTTTTGTTTTATGAGGATGGTCTTGTAGGAAAAGTGGCTTGAAATGACCAAGGAGCCACTTCAAATATTGGTTATACATTGAATTTTTAAAAAGTGGATCCTAATTTCCCAGGGGGGTGTCAGTTTGCTGGAATGGAGTCAGATGAAACAATTGCCAAGGCAAAACGCTGACAAGTACGGCTCCTTTCAGGCCCTGCAGATGGCAGGCTCTTCCCACAAACATGCAACTGGCTGACAGCGCTTTATAGCTGTGCTGGGGCAGAGGCTGAAGGTGGAAAGGCAGGTGCTGGAAGGGGTAGGATGTGTGTGACTGTTTACTTCAATCATTTCACACTGAGCCATGGTTTAAAGCAGCGGTTCGCAGCCAGGGATACGCAGAGGTCTTCCAGGGGATACATAAACTCATCTGTCATTTTCCTACAGGCTCCATAAATAGAGCCTTGCAGGGATACAAAATTTGTATCTGTGTCTGGTCTGTAGATATAAAGCAAATAGCCACAGATTTGCTGAGTTCTGTACATAAAAAGCACTAGGAAAGGCAGTAGAAAATTAAAAATTAATACAGCCACTGACTTGTTTATACTGCTCTATATACTATACACTGAAATGTAAGTACAGTATATATATTCCAGTTGATTTATTTTATAATTGTGAGACAGCACTTTTTCAATAAGTGTGCTGTGATGCTTGTATGTTTATGTCTGATTGTGTAAGTAGGTAGTGTTTAAGTGCAGTGAAACTTGGGCGGTTCTCAAGACAAATCAGACTCTAGAAAAAGAGGTACAGTAGTCTGGAAAGGTTCAGAGTCACTATTTTAAAGTAGCCACAATGGTAACAGAACCTGCCAAAGCCTAGCAAAGTTTGAGTGTTTTGCAGAGGCCTGGGTTTCACTTTGCTTAGCTCATTTACCACAAGTTTGGCACTGGGAAGAAAGGGAAGTGATGAGATGGGTGAGCACTTAGGTGCACGTGAGTCAAAAGGATTAGTGAGTGGAAAAAAGTATGGCTTCTGCTGCTGGTTACAGTGGGAAAGGCTGGGTTGGCACAGGGGCAGCTAAATATAATCCTTTAGGACTTTGAAAAGCCTGTTAGGGAGAGGAAACTCAAGAGCATGATAGAGTCTGGGCAGCTCCAAAACTCCTACAGCAGTTCCAGGCCTATAACTCAGGCCTAAAGCATCCCTTGAGCCAGCTCACCCTGCCCTCATCAGGGCTAGCAGTACTGACCCCCCCCTGCTTTTAGCCTCCTATGCTGCCAATTTCTCCTATGGGGGCTGCTGAAACTGTGGGGCAGAATGGTGCAGGTTGCACCCAGCCAAGAGGAAGCTTATGACATCAGATGACGTCAGTGCCTGTGTGTAGGCTGCACATGGGTTCTGAGGTCAGGGGATGCAGTGTTGCACTGTATGCATTGAAAGCTGGTGCTAGTGATTGCTCGCCCTTTCTTAGAGTACGTATGTGATAAAAACCTCCTTGTTGAAAGCCACAGACGCACCCAGGCCTGAATAGCTTCATCCCCTCTAGCTCTGAGAACAGCATTCCTCAGACAAGGACTGGGGTAAATCAGCAAGGAACAGAATCTTTCTCTCTCATATTAGAAGAGGAGTTGTGAGACTAGAAGCCTTCAAGTACCCGTGGGTATGTCAGGTACCTTTACATCTCCATTCAAAACAATTCTACTACCAGCACTGCTATGGCCTTTAGCTAATGGGGTTATTCATTTAAAACAGAGCAGAAAGGAGGTTAGAAATTTCTCTCATCTCCCATTGTTGAGCTCCAAGAAGAGAGAAAAGCCTGCTTAGAGAGGACCTTGTGGCCACGTGTTTAGTTCAAGCTCCAGGGGGTATTTATAATCACATTTGTATTAAGTCACATTTGGTGGAAATAATATTTAGAGTCATAATTTGGGCACGGACGGTCACAGGGGGGTTAGAAATTGGGTGACTAATGAAGTGTCAGACTTTCATATGCCTTCAAATGCTTGTTGGTTAGTTTTGCAAAACACCTTCATAAAATAATCCCCAGGACAGGAATAAGAACTTTTCACCAAGCTGATTTTTAAACAATTTCATGAAAAATGGCAAACCCACCAAATTCAACTTTATTCAGCACATGAGCTAAACCCTCTGCCAGGCTCAAGTGTTGCCTCTTTCACAAGAACTGGGCACGCTCCTCCGGCTCCCACCGGCCTGCAGCACGCTTTGGCCATGCCAGCAGGGCTGGGAGCTGGACCAGCAAAAAGAGTGGCCCAGTAAAGCCAAAGACTGACATGACTGCAGTGAGAGAGTTGTCCCTTTGACATGAGGAAAGAGAGGCCCAGCCATCTGCAATCTGGGGTCTGCAGTTTCACGCACTGCTTTTAGCAGTCAGTTTCCCTGGTAGCTCAAGTACTATAGCATATGTAAACAAAACAACATAGCAAAACTCCTTAAGAGCAGGGACTCTGCAAAATTACTCATGATGCATGAGTAACCCAGAACAAAATGACTTGTGCTGAAATTAAATAACATGGTCGATGGTGAACTTCTGCTTCCTTTACTTCGGCACTTTAGGTGCACGGCTTCCAACAGTCAAATTTCCTAATGTCGAAAAGAACTCTTCCATTTCTGTCTGCAGGAGCTGGTTTCTCTTTTCAGCATCTTCACGCGCACGCTCTGAATTCCTCAGTTTGATCTCCAGCATTGTGTATTTCTTTCGTTCCTGGTCCAACTCCTCTTCTAACCTTGTGACTCGTTTTCTCAGTTCAGCACTTGTTTCTTCAATTCTTAAAGCCAAGAGAAAACAAAGAGCATTTTAGTCTAACAGCTGCTACCCTCATTCCCATATGACAGCCAGAACAAACACCTTAAGTGATACTATCAATAGTGGGATTTGGTATGGAGGTACCAGCTAGAACTCGAGAGGTAACATTAAGTTTTGTATGTTGATCAATGGTTCAACCTCTCTCTTTTAGGTATTTAAAAAAAAAAAAAAAAAGAGAGAGAGTATGTCCTTCCCAATGTACAGCACTGGCTTTGTGGGTAGACAATCAATCTTCTGAGAATTTATAAATCAATCCATTCATGAGTTAGAGCTGAAATTAATTTAAGCAACTGTCCTCTTTCTTCAGGTCATTACTTTCCTGTAGGTATCTCAGCAAGGAAAAGTAACTTGTACTGGAAACCAGGAGTTCTAGACTCACTTCTATTAACTGGCATTATTAAGTCTATGCCCTTTCGAACCCTTACTAAGCAAAGAATCAGCTCTCTACCCACTGATGGGAATGGAGCTCAAATCCCATTCAATTAGAGCATGCTTTTGCCTGAGAGGTAGTAAGACTGTCTCTAACATGGGCCAGCGCAGCAGTGGGTGACCTGTACATGACTTGTGCAGAGCATAGTGCACTATGCATCTCCCTATGGTGACAGGTTCATATGAGATCAAATCCTGGTGCTTCTGACCAAAGTAGGTCTGGGTGTACGTGCAGTGGTTGAAACATCTGCTTTAATGCTGGAGTTTTAAATCTGACTGAGGGGGAGTGTTATTGTAGTTGTGCATAATAAATGTTTGTTTTTTAAAAAAGGCAAAAATAACTTTAGGAAATTGCATTTTAAAAAAACCTACATCAGAAGAACATTAAGGTTGCAAAATCAAGCACTCAAAAGGCCTAGATAGTCTATACAGCTTGAATTCAGCCCCCATACGCTTACAGATAATGATGCAATCTGTAATTACATGATCACTGACTTTTTCCTACAACATACCTGCCTCATTCAGTGCACAAGCTGGACCTGGCTCTGCAAACAAAGCAGCTGTTTAATATTTTTTTATCTTTGTTATTTAACATGACCCCATCTGTCAGTTAATCACCTGACCTCATCCACATCTTGCTCAGAACACAAACTGAGTAATTTCCTCAGTAGTATTTCTAGGGCATCTGGCACTAGAGTAGAAGAGTGCTTCACTAACATCAATGAACTTCTCTTCACCGCACCTGTGGCTCAGGTGGGAAACAAAACAGTTGCTCACAAGTATCTTTTTGAATGTTCTTCTGTGCAAACAAACAAACAGCTATTGCAAAGCAGTTCCATCACCTCCAACTAAGGATCACAGCCTTGTCAATAGCCCCTCCCATCAAAAATAACTGACAGATCACAGCCTTGGATAGGACCCTAGTCTTCCTCCACTACCAGATGATAACCAACCATTGGCACACATTCTGTTCTCTACGATGCTGGCCTCAAAGCCAAGGAAAGCTTGCAGACCACTGCCTCACCTGCTGAACAGATTTGAGTGCAGGCCTGCTGGAGGGCCCTACAGTTATAACTCAAAATAGGCACGAAATAAATACTCCTCCAAACCAAGGCAGTTTTCTGAGCAACCAGCAGATTAGCTAGGGAAGAAAATCCAGCTTTTGCTTTGGAAAAGCCGTGGAGAATTTAGATGAAAACTTAAAAGCTTACTACAGAATTTTTAACCATCCTATAGAACTGATTTGCCAAATAAATTCCAACCCCACCCTCCATGCGCTTCTGTAAGACAGCTGAAAAGCCTGTGTTAAGTGTCTCATTCTTATTGTATAGGTTCTTAGGGGTTTACAGAAATTACTTTATTACATTTCTATGCAACCCTGTAGCTTTCATCCCTATTACATTCTATAAGACGTTTCCATTAGGAAAGAATCTTTTCTGGAGCTGCTGTCCTGTCTGTAGTTGTCCTTTTGCTACCTGGCATTCTAATAGAGGGAGCCTGATCATTATAATACCTGCAAATTGCTCTGGAACAGATTGTTCTCTCTCTTACTCAGAAGGAGGCAGGTTTTATAGCTGCCTTGTGAGCAAACAGGCAAATGGCAGCCTTTCCATTAACAGGGACTCCTGCCCCAGGCACTGAGTTCACACACACTCAGCTTCTGTGTGCGCCACAAAATACAAGCGCAGAGTCCTTCATTAAAACATACCTTGCTACTGAGCTGGAGCTCTGAAAACTGCACAAGCCCAGCCCCACATCCACAACCACCAGCCAGAAAAGAGGTTTTTAAACAAATAGATTTAAATAAATAAAGCAAGGAGACATAGCCAAAGTGCCTCTAATTCCATCAGGCTGCAGGCCCACTCCTGCAAGCATGAGCCGCTGCCCCTGCAGATGTGGGCGCCCAGCTATGCAAATGCTTGCAGATGCTCTCAGAATGTGGAGCACTCTCACACCCCGACCCCAGGCAGCAAGACCAGTACTCTATGTAGACTGGCAGCCGGTGCTTTGACTCCACACACAGCACGCAAGAGTGAAGTGAGCTCAGCCCTTTCCCGGGAGAGTTATCACTGCCTGAGGTGGCATTCGCTCCCCGACCTTTACCTGGCCTTTGGGCTCTACAGGGGGGAATGTGCTACTCTGAGTGGCTGTTTTCCCCCATTCCCAGGCACATCCCCATTTTTTCCCACCTCACCTGTTACCCATCCAAATGTTTTGCTGAGGGGGTGAGTTAGATTCTGTTCCTCCCTCATGCCTGGGGTCAACTTCAGTTCTCAGTCACATGTGCACGACTCCCTTAGATTGGGATGGGAGCTGTATGCAGCCTGCTTGGTTTTGAAAAGAAAACTCTCCCCAAGGATGGGATGATTATAAACAACTCCAGCTTGGAACGCAGCATGGGCAGAGGCCCAGCAACCCCGGTCCCACTGTTTAAAGGACTCGATGGCTGAGGAAAGCAGGCTCCACTACAGAAGAAATGAGCATCTCTGAATGGCTGTCACAAGGCAGAAAAGAAAAGAGCAAAGCCAGATTTCCAGTGAAGGGAGGATCTGAGCAAATACGTGTGCGCACACACTCACCCCACCTCACCACCACCAAGGGAATCCCACTGCTTCCATACCCCAAAAAGGGTGACCAGACAGCAAGTGTGAAAAATCAGGAGAGGGGGTAGGGAGTAATAGGAGCCTATATAAGATGAAGCCCCAAATATCAGGACTGTCCCTATAAAATTGGGGCATCTGATCACCCTGACCCCAACCCTCTCCCATAAAACAGCTTCAACCAGTTTCAGACTTGCCCTGAACTGCTATGGCCAAGTGGTTGTCAGGTGGCACATTCTGGGGCACAGATTCAGAGAGTTTGACCCTGTGTCTATGAAAGCCAGCAGAAGGCCTTTGCCAGTCACTTTTTATGTTCTGCAAAACCCTCCCCCGAACTTAAACGAGGAAGAGAAATTTATTGTGAGCATTTAAAATGCAGCAAAGTAAATGACTGCCCTCCTATCGTACAGAGAAATCCCGATGTGGTCAGTGGGCTAATCAGATACGAGTAAGGGGCACCAAGGGCCAATCCTGCACAGACTAGACAGGCCCCAGCCAGCGTGGCAGAGCCAGTGAGCTACTTGTTTTTGTGTGTTACAGCAAACACCTTGACTTAAAACTGCACTGTATCTAGACCACTTTCAATCCTTGTGTTGTGTGTGTGAACAGCACCAAGCATGACTGGGGCTCCTACCCAGCACATACATAATAGCACAGTGAATAAAATACAGTACAATGTTACTCGATAGGGCTCAAATGCCCAGGACCCTACCGATTACAAAAATGCAACACCAACTATTTCTGGACTGACCAGTGTCTGACACCAGACACCTGAACATATAGCTGTAGTTCAGAAGGACCTGCTGGGTGACATTAGGTAAGTCACCGCACTGCTCTGTGCCTCAGTTTCCCCATCTGTAAAAAACAAGATAATGATGCTTACCTCCTTTGCAAAGTGCTCTACTGATGAACGTGCTACATAAGAACTAGACATATAGAATAATACTGCACTGTCCATGGGTCAGTCTCTCTCATGCAACAGCACAGTCAAGTCTTGTAAGTTCCCCTATGCATTTCACATGCATGCTTACCTGTGTGTTTATCTGCCAATATCCCTCACACACACACACATTCTGATCCTGCAGCCCCTACATTTGTGTGTCCTGAGAGAGACTCTCCTTGAGGCTGCAGGAGATATGTATGTGCAATGCCTGCAGGACTGGGCTCTAAATGAGGGCTACGTTAGCAAACCAGCATGTGAATTTGCTCTGGTTGTGCCTACTTCCAGATCTACCTGCACAGATCAGGTGACCAAGCACCTGGGTTCCTTGTTTGAGCTCCCAAAGACCTGTTCTCAGGCACAGGGAGGGGGCACTCATGAGTGTATTTGCTCAAAGAGGAGTCCCAGCCCCGAATGTCTAAGCTTTGAAAGTACAAGAACTAAGTTGCAAGTAGGGCTGGTCTAAAAACTGCAAATGAAACACATTCCTGTTGGAAAATGGGGCTCTGTCAAAAATCACATCCCCCCAACCCCCGCAAGAGAAAATGGACTTGGGTGGAATTTTCCACTGGTAAAATCTCAACCAAACCTTTTGTTTCAGGCTGGGCTGACCATCTTTGCGTCAGGCTGAGCTGCCACAGTGCCTCATGGGAGCAGTAGTTCCAGTGCCTCATGCCCTCTCTCCCCGTGTATGGGCTGGGCTCTCCAGCTGGACTACATCTCCCATGAGGTCAACAGACTGAACTAAAACCCCTCCAATGTCCACTGCAAATGACAAAATACTGGAATTTCCCCCAGGACAAAAATCTTATTTTTCAACCACAGCTAGTTGCAGGATATTAGAGATGGGAGCGAAGCTGTAATCAGTTACCACTGAGCTTTAGGGGAGATCAGATCCAGATCCATATCTAAACTTCACAGCCCCTTCTCCTAAGCCAACCTTAATCTCCATATTGCAGCTCAGGCCCATTGTGGCAAAGCTGGGTCTATTCCCTGTTTGGAGCAGGACTGTATTGGTCAGACAAGGACAATGCTGCAGAGAGAGATCCCGGTCACAGCTGACAGTCATGTTACCTTTTGATACTAGACTCATACTCAGTCCTCTGTTTGCTCAGTCCTGTCTTTAGCTCAGAAACCAGGCTCTGCAGAGCCCTGGAGCATTTGGCTGAGTCTTTGGAAGCAGCTGCCAGGTCACTCTTCTCGCTGCAGCTGCTGATGCACATTTCAAACCTTTCCATGCTGTTCTCCAGGTCCACAGTCTTGACCTCACTCTGTGACAGCGAGCCCTGAGTGGCCCATTCCGTTCTGAGAGAGCTTAAAGCAGAGGAGTCACTGGCCCGGCAGGCCGGGCAGCTGCTAACAGAATCGACGACGGAGATTTCACAGGACGAGGTGGACCAAGCGGTGCTGGCGATGCTGTGTGCACTCAGGGACAGGCTGGAGGAGGGGACGTTGTCATATGTGGAGAGTCTTTGGGATGAACCTGAGTCTTTTACCCGCTCCCCAGAGGACGTCCGGCGGTGGCCTCGGAGAGAGTACAGTCCATTCATCAGCCAGTTCCCGCTGGAGGATAGATTAGGAATGTCTAAGGATGAGCTACCCAGCTTGGGGCTGACAGACCTTGCCCCCTGTTGCCGGAAGGAGTACTTCCAGCTGGGTAATGTCTGCACCCTCTTGCTGGGGCTGGTGGCAGGCTGGGTGGCTTTGCTGCTGTGCTCCTGAGGGGCATTTTTCGCCAGCGAGCTGGACGTGGCGTCCAGTGCCTTGGCACTGCTAGAAGGCAAGTCGGCAGGGCTGGGGGCGCTCTTCTCTGACCTGCTCTCCTCCTTGTCTTCCTCGGAGATCCACTCCACCATGCTGCGCTGCAGCACAGAACGGGCTTCGGGCTGAGCCACGCCCTCATCGGCCTGCGAAACGGCAAAGATTTGTCCGTGTTCACTTATCAACACCATCATCAAGTGCTGGACCAGCGAGGTGCCTGCAGGAAGAGAATGGAGGCAAGAACTTAATGTGAGAAACGAGAAGGCCTTGGATTTGGATATTCATTTCCTGTCTATAAGAACCCCCCGGGCTCTCCAAGGCAGGGGCATGTCCTTGAGCCCCAAGCGCAATGGGTCTGTATAAGCAATACATAAAACAGGGACTCTCGCTACCTTTCCTTCAAGGACTGCAGAAGGGGAGTGAGTATCATTGTTCCCATTATTAGGGCGGGGGACAGGAGGCACACAAGACCCTGATTCAGACCAGTTACCAAAATACAGCCAATTAACTTTCACTCCCCCTTGCCCTAACCACTACACCATGCTAACTCCCTGTTAAGGAAAGAGTCCCAGAGAAAGCTTGACACCAGTGTAATTTTCCTGTACATTTGTTCGGTGGATGGGTGGATTCCCATATGCAAGCAGAACAAATGGCTTTCTGCACCATTCAATCCAACTACCTGTTTCTATACTTCTGTTTCAAATGGAGTTGTTGTGATCTTTGGTCCTGCCTGAAGTGTAAACATCTGTGATATCTCAACCTTGGAAGAGGCTGCTTTCAAGACAAAGTCACTCTAGTTTACATATCAGTTTGGAAAGTGTATAGAAATAAGATTTTTAAATTACTAGGATAGATTCATTTTTGGTATAACTCCATTGACTTCAGGTGAGTTACCCTACTTTAACTCATCAGTGTTGAGTAGGGCGACCAGCTGTCCCGATTTTATAGGAAGAGTAGTTCTGAATACATCTGCTAGCGGGGCGTTGGCACACACACACGATTCAGACCTATCTCCGCAAGCCATCATTGCGCTGGCTGGACCAACGTCAGTCACTGTGGATTTTGCATAGTCAATTTTGCCCCATTTGTGTTAAGATGATACCAGCCACACTGCCCCCCTGGGAAGAGCCCATGCCTTGGAAGCCTGCCCAGAGCATGTGGAGGAGAAGTCGTCTGGTTCCCCGACCCCTTTTCTCTCAGCCTGTTTCACCCCATCATGCCCAGCTCAGCAATCCCCGCAGTAGATTGCAAGAAGGATGCCCAGAATGCAGTGAAGAGGCAGCTGCAGCACAGCCAGATATTTGTGGGGCTTTTCTATTTCTAGCTGAGACTCGAACACAGAAAAGGGACGTCCTCTCGTTGGGACCTGCTTTATGACGCCAGTGTCAGTCGTGACTCCATGGTTATGGCTGGGTCCAGGCTTCCGTTCCAAGCTCTGGTTTCTCCCCTCCTCATTTTGAATTGAAGCAACCGATTTGTTTGGGACGCGCCAGGAAAAGAATTTTCTAGGGATTTTGTGGAGTTGAAGATTAAAGACTGCTAAAGGCAAGTTGATCCAAAACTCCCAGTGATTTTAAACTGATGCCCTGGGTCTTGCCTTTGTCCCACATGTTCTCGGCACTGCAAGCATTTTGGAAGCTCATGCTTGGAAGGGTACATCTACACTGCAGCTGGGAGGTGTATTTCCAGCTAAGATAGACCACCTCTGCTTAGGCTAGCACCTAAAAATAGCAGTGGCAGAGGGTGGCTGAGTCCAACCCCCAGGTATATACTCCCATATCGCCCCATTAATACGGGAGGCTGTTCCAAGGGCTAAGGGAAACGGTGTGCCTCATACACTGAGAGGATGCCCAGCTTGCTGCCAGTGATGGCTCCCCCCCATGACATTATCTGCAGTATACATGACAAATGGCATCTACTTTCTGACAGCGGCGTTTTACAAGCGACTTTCCTGTGGGTCCAGAGCATGGTCCCCTCTCCATAACAAGAGCGCCTACCTTCCATGATGGTGACTGGATCTTCCATTTTGGGCCGCAGTATATTTGGGCCGAACACTGTGGCAAGGTTCTGGACACTCATCTTGTTCACACTGGAGTGAGACTGAACTTCATCAAGGAATCTTCAGGAGTCCGCCGGGTGGGGAAGGGGAGGGAGGAACCAGAGAGAGAGAGAGAGACAGACAGCTAAATGGCACATGAAATCTTCCACCTCACTAGTTCCTTGTGCTCATGGTAACCACCAGTTGTCTTTTGTCTTAGACTGTAAACTCTTAAGTTAGTGGGTTAGACTGTAAACTCCGTGGGAGATGTCTGGATCTGTTTATACAGCACTAAGCACAGTGGGGTCCCGGGCCATAACGGAGGTTCCTCACTGCTGCCACAGGACAAATATAGAATAATAGTAACCCCAATTCCCCCGGAATGCGGGAAGAGGAAAGGGCCAGCAGTCACTAGTGCCGCAGACATGGGACCATTTAACCTGTGTGAAAACTGAGGTTCTTTCTCCTTTTAACAAGGATCCATGATACACCACATCACCTGTAAGCAAATACTTCTCACAGAACAGCCAGTCTATATTTGACTTTTCAGTCCTCAGAGGAAACTGAAACACCTTCAAAAGACAGTCTTGGGAACTTCAATTCATAACTCTGCTACACATCAAAAGTCAGACACTTTATAAAGACACTGGATTTATGGCTCATTACAATAATCTGTAACCCCCTTTCTCCTCTGTCCTACAACTGCAGCAGTGTTAACTGACCACTTTGCTTTGAATGGGCTGTTGCAATGTGTGTTAACTCCATATCTGTCTAGCTGTGATGCACTTCAGCCTGCTCTACACTACAGAGTAAGGGCAGGTCTCGACTACAAACTTGCATGCAGTGCTTCTGGTGAAGACACTCTAAGCCATTGCTTAACTCTAGAAGTTATGTCAGCAGGAGAAGCTCTACGCAGGAGGCTAAGGTTGCTCAGGGGTGTGGATTTTTCACATCCTTGAATGACATAGTTATACCAAAGTAAGTTATAATGTAGACCTGGCCTTAGGCTCATACAAAGCAGCTTACATCGACCTAACTTAGGTGTAGACACTTTTATAGTTTTGCTCTCGCCAACGTAACTGTCCAGAAGTGACAAAGAGTCTGATTTAGCTACACCAATTTAATAACTCCATCTCTGTAAGCCACATAGAGTCAATGTAGCTATGTTATCTATGTTACATAGTGTTATCTGTGCTGCATTACTTATGTTAACTGTTACTGGCTTTCAGGAGCCTTTCCACAATGCCTCACACTCTATAATTGATACAAGCGCTCCTGGTGAGAATGTGCACCACAAACACCAGGAGAAAAGTGTATACCACACACAAACGATGTAGTTACTGTGGCGGTTGTATGCCAACCTAAGTTAGGCCGACTTAATTTTGTAGTGTAGACGTGGCCTGAGTACCTCTCTCAGACCTGAGGAGGAGTTGTGTGTAGCTCGAAAAACTTGTCTCTCTCACCAAAGGATGTTGGTCCAATAGAAGAGACATTACCTCACGCACCTTGTCTCTCCAGGAATTCACAATGGCAATTTGAGCAAATTCCTGCTGGTTTTTACCCAGGAACACGGCAGAAAGGAACAAACCACCATTCCCAGAAGAACTGCCATTCTCACTGCCCCCCCTCCCCGCTTTTTTTTAAATCATCTGAGAAAAAATACCATCCATTTTTGTGAAAAAATTATGAAAAAATTTAGATGAAAAGGCTCTCTCAAAAGTTTTGCTCACTTACAGTTCAGGGGATGATCTATTTAGATTGTAGAGAGACAAGATCGGAGAGGTGATATCTTTTCTGGTGCTGAGAGAGACATGCTTCCAAGTGTGCATAGAGCTCTTCTTCAGGTCTGAGAACGGTACTCAGTGCCAGAGCCACATAGAAGGTGGAACAGATTGTTTAGCATAAGTAGTTAATTAAACTGTAAGCCCTTTAGTGCAAGATCTGTCTGCTCCTCTGCATTAACACAGTGTCTAAAGCAGTGTTGGCCCAGTCTTGGTTTGTCCCTAGGCACTACCGTAACAACCATGATTAATCCTGAGGCCTGCTGGCTGCGCAGTGCGTGAGGGCAGCCCGTCCTCGAGATAAACCAAGTGCTTCATTTATCAGAGCTGCATGAGCATTGACTCCACACCACATTTTTAAAGCAGGCAGCTAGATATATGCAAATTAGTTTCAGATGTGCAAATCAGCTCATATTTGCATATGATGTCACACGAAGCTGAACAAAACTTAGTAGCTCTGGTGTTCATGGGTGCTGATTAATGCCACTTACTTGCATATGTACTTGAGGAGGTTGTAGTTTGCCTGGGGCAGGGTCTTCACCTGTTTAGCCAGCTCTCGGGTGCCCTACGGGAGGAGACAAACAACGAGAACAGTGATGTAGAACAGGGTGCAGCCTGGGCAAATCCTCTTCCCTCAGCCAAGCCTATGCCATAAGACACTGAAAGCAGGGTGCTCCATGGAACCCCAGGGTGGGCATGCCCTGTCACCCCCAGCAAACTGGTGCCCCCTGGGGTGGTGCACTCTACCTTGGGGGAGAGGAAAAGAGATAATGACATTGCAGATCTACCAGCTCCACCCTGCCTCAGAACACACCCACCCAGGAAGAGAAGTTGGGTGTGTGCAAGCCCCGTGTGCTGGGCTCTAAAGATCTGCACCTGTTTTGCTGCAGGCGATGGCTCCTTACCCCTAGGATGTTACCTGCACATGCTGCCTTCAGAATTCATAAGAATATAAGAACAGCCAGACTGGATCATACCAATGGTTCATCTAGCCTAGTACCCGGTCTTCCAACAGTGGCCAATGCCAGGTGCTTCAGAGGAAATGAACTGAACAGGTAATCATCAGTGGATCCATCCCCTGTCGCCCATTCCCAGCTTCTGGCAAATAGAGGCTAGGGACGCTTCAGAACATGGTTTTGCATTCCTGCCCATTCTGGGCTAGACCTATCCTCCATTAACTTATCTAGTTCTTTTTTTGAACCCCATTGTAGTCTTGGTCTTCACAGCATCCTCTGGCAAGGAGTTCCACAGGTTGACTGTGTGCTGTGTGAAGAAATACTTCCCTCTGTTTGTTTTAAACCTGCTGACTATTAATTTCAGTTGGTGACCCCTAGTTCTTGTGTTATGAGGAGTAAATAACACTTCACTTCCTTATTTACTTTCTCCACACCGGTCATGATTTTATAGACCTCTATCATATAACCCGAGCTGTCTCTTTTCCAAGCTGAAAAGTCTCAATCTTAATTTCTTCTCATACGGAAGCTGTTCCATACCCCCTAATCATTTTTGCTGCCCTTTTCCAAACCTTTTCCAATTCCAATAGCTCTTCATGGGCACAGCTGAAGTGGGGCTAGAATTTGACCCTTGATTTGCAACTCAGTTCCCACCATCATTTTACAGGGGGCTGATCAGATAGCGAGATCCCCAGCTCTGCAACCCACTGGTGCCTGCACCCCATCCCCCGCCTCCCAGACACTATAAAAACCCTACTCTCTGCATCTCCCGATTTCACCAGCACAAATACTGCCACTGGCCTTAGACAAGGCACTGCACCTCAGTTTCCCCACCTGTAACACAGCACTTACACCACCCCTGTCTTGCAGAGTAGCAGAACTCACTTCTGCCAATAGTGACCCTCTGCACTTCCATGACGTCTTCCATGCAAGAATCTCAAGGCACTGTACAGACATCAGTGGATTTAACCTTGACAGCCCCTGGAGAGGTAGGGAAGTATTACTCCCATTTTACAAGCAGGGAACCTGACACATGAAGAGGCAACAGGGCAACACTACCAACACTGTGGTAGAATCAGGAAAAAAATCCAGGAGTCCTGACAACATGTTTTATGCCAAATAGGCAGTTCTACTCTGAGCAGTGACTGCAAAAATGGCTTTGTGGGGCTTCTTGTTTAGTGCCTTTCTATGGGACTTAACCAAATATTGTCACTTTATTAGTAAAGATGTAGGACGGGGGAAAAAAATAAGGTGAGTGGTAGGGCACTACCCACTCCTGTAGCTTGCCCTAGCCTACCCCTAGGTCCCCATGAGCCAATGTGCAGTGCACCCCATGAAGCTGGGATCCACATCTCTTGGTATACACAAACCTTGTACACTCCCCTGCCCCATCTGGCCCCAGTTTGTGCAGCAGAATCTCACTAGTTCTGCTAGAAAGTGACTGCTGCATCTGCATAGTAAGCAGCAGGAATTACTCCTGAGCACAGGGCCTGGGGTGTTCCCCAGTCTGAGAAACACTACTTGGAATTTTCTGGAAAAAACAAAAACAAAAAAACACTTAGTTGGGGAAAGAGAAAAGGGCTGAGGGCGGGGGGAGAAACACACTTGTGTTTCATGAAGTGAAACAAGCTACATGCTCTGTAGCTCACCATGTGAGCAGACTGATTCCTCCGGCAGAAAAAGCACATGCTGTCCAAAATGAAGAGGTTGAAAAATTCTGTACATCAAACAACAGTAGATACTGATCAAGTCACTAGACATTTACTGCTTGAGTCAGCGCTCATTAAAGTCAATGGAAACTGCCCCATGGATGTCAGTGGGTGGCAGACAGGGCCTTAGCTAGTTATGATTACTGCTCTTTTGAATCTGCCCTTAGATACCAATACAATTTGACTAGCTTATTTGCCTTCTTAGCTACCAGTTTGCTATGAACATTGCAACTGATGGCTGGGCAGGAATGCAGGTGTTAAAAACGGACAATGGGCAACTGCTCCATTTTCTGTGATTTTACTTTTTGCATTTCTCATGCAATGAGCTGTGACAACCTTCTTCACAAGCAGAGATTTGGAGTAGACAGCGGGATTTTCACATTAAAATGTGTGGAGACAAAGCCTGATGTGTTGCAACTTCCTCAGAGAGATTTAACCAACTCCCACACAGCAGATGGTTAGAAGAACTGCACTTCGCTTTTTCTTCTTCGCATCGCAGAAATCAAGTTGCTACTGAATTGAAAGTGAAAGGTTCCCTAGGCCATTGCTTGCCCTCCCCTGCAAGCCATCCTGTCCCTTCTTGTGCTGACAGACCATCTGAGGACACTAAGTTATGGATTATTAAGTAGCGATGGGAAAACAACAATAATAAAAAAAAAAAAGGCTAGTTTTCACAACTTAGGGAAAAGCCATTTGATAAATTCAGAAAAGCTTTAGAGAATCATCCAAAGAAAGAGAAAAAAACACCCTTCTTGTAATAGTTCACTATTTCTGCTTACATTCCCAGCCCAATCCAGTAAATTCCAAGATGTGGAGTGATAGGAAATCTAAATTTTTCTTTTTCATAACTAAAGGCCAAGATTTTCAGAAGTGACTAGTTGGATGCTTTAATATCTGGAAGTCCAACTTGAGACACCTTAAAAGGGTCTGAGAAAGCGGATGCTTAGCACTTCCTGAAAAAAATCAGTCCTGTTTAATAGTGTCAAAAACTGTGGCACCCAAAATCAGTAGTCACTTGTGAAAATGCCAGCCATAGTTTAGGTTAGCTCTCGAGACTGGTTTGCTGCAGTTGGAGAGGGCAGATGCATTGAGCAGTGCCAAATGTTTTATATAAAATACCCATCTCTGTTCAAAATAGAGCAGCCCGAAGGGTCAGACACATTTTTAGTGAGGTAAGTTTTAAATGAAGAAAGCTTCCTTCAAAAAGCTTTTTGGAAAAAAAAAAAAAAAAAAAAAAAAAATCAGCTCCATGGGAAATTTCAAACTGCTTCAAAATCAACTCTCTGAAACAAAACAAAACTTTTCATTTCAATATACCAGGTTTTTCAAGCAAAATTTTTTTGTTAGTTTTGTTTTGAATTGACCTTTTGACTTAACATAGTTTTTTTTCAGTTTGAAACAAATTGAAAAAAGACATTTTGACTTTTTAAGTCAAAACAACCAGTTCAAAACAAAGATTTTCATTTTGTTCAGAAAAATTGAAAAACTCATGGCTGAAGTCAAAATGAACTTTTGTTTTTGGGAGTGTTGAGTCAAAACAAATTTTGGTTTCAAAATTCCCCAGGGGAAACCTGACATTTTTCATTGAAATTAACATTTTCCCCATGAAAAACTTCAGTTTCAATGAAACTGCATTTTTCAGCAAGAAAACCTTCCCCACCAAGCTGAGGCAGCTCTATGGATCCAGTACAGTGTTCCATGTTAAAACTATGCTACCGGCTCCACTGGGCATAAAATGACTTTGGGGAAATCCCTGTCCATGCTGCGTGCATGCCAGTTCCTTCAAGGAAACAACCCACACAGACTCCACATCTTCCTGACAACTCAGAAGTTGTGACAAGTGCATTTTCGGTAGTGGCTTAAAGAGACATCAACAAAGCATTGGCAGGGCTCTATGTGAGACAGAATAATACAATTGTCTAACATCATTCACACAAAGGCAACTCAGATGCTGCTTCCCAGACAACTGCAGCCAGGACAGACAAATACAGGCCAACTGTGTCAGTTATAAACTAAATGAGGATATAAAATGATGGTTGCCAAACTTGGCATTGAGTCTGCTCTTGTGTAACAGGCTTCAGGGATCCAAATCTCTCTCCCCAGTCTGTGCAGGCTAAACCCAGTCCACATTACCACCAGAATAAACCAGCTTCAGTGCTGCTGCTTTTTATAGGCAGCAGAGCATCTGTGCTTGTGTAATAGCACAAGAAATCTGTGTGCTGAATACAGAATCCAGGCCTGGCACCTGCACCACATGCTTTACAAATGGTAGCCACACCTGTACATCCTCAGCAGGGATTGAATCCAGGACCATCAGATTTACTACACAGACCTTTGCCACTTGAGCTAGAGTGTAACTAATTCACTCGCTGTAAGTAGCAGGTTTATATTATAGGCCACTAGAAACAGCCAATAGAGGGAGGTATGGGCCTGTACTATGGACCATATATACATGGCAGAGGTGATTGAACCCATGACTGTTGACTCCACAAAAGCGTCTGTTCTTCTTTGGCTGACACTAGAATGAGACTTGTAAAATCCTCACTTAGAAAGTGACAGTCACACACGACAGCAGCTCTGACATGCCGTCCAGTGGAGAGGTCAGATATCCCAGCAATGGGAGGACTCTTGAATCAGATCTATTCCTTAGTCAATCACCCTTCCCCTCCTAACAAGTCCATGGGAGAAATGACCATCCCCAAATCGCCACCACTGCCAGAGGGCTTCAGTCTCTTCCATTGCTTGGAATATGATAGGGAAGAAGCTGAAGAAAAGGCCCTCAAATGAAAGGTGCTGTAGACGTGCTAAGTGATATTTCCCCTCATACTCACATGGGAGAATAGGATTTGCCCTTTTCTGGATCCTTTCCTCTGAGAAACTCAAAGCCCTTTACAAACATCAGTTCAAAAAGCCTCCCCATGCCCCTGTGAGGTGGGCTCCAGGGATGTCACTGAGGGTAAAAGGCGCACTAACCTCTCCTTTGTCCTTGGAGAGCAGCTGCCCACATGACAGGAAGTCTTCATATTTGGCAAAGGGGATGACGGGCTCTGGCAGCTCTCTGAGATAAAGCTTCAGGAGGGACGCCACGGTGTGAACATCAGTGTTGCTGAAACAGGAGGAAAGAGGATGAATTTTACAAACCTGCAAGCTGCCTGCCCCATAAGCCCTATGTCACCTTGTCTGGGAGTGGCGCAGGGAGGCAGCTAACAGGTCCTTCTTATGATGTATGAAAGGGCAGGCCCCGAGGAGTGGAGGAGGAGGGCATTCCTGCCACATGTCCAACCAACATGGCTGAACCTACTTGAGTGAGTCACAAAGCCCTCAGGCAGGCCATCTGGGAGCCCACGCATGCCTTTGCCATGGCCTGCCCCAGAATTAACGGCTTCGCTCCTGACCACACAACATGACAGAGGCAAAGCACTAGATCAGAGAAGAAAGCACCTCCATTGCTCAGCTGCTTACAGGTGTGGATAAAATCTCCAGATCAGTCAGGGAGAGAGGGGGAAGCCAGGTGAGTGGGGAAAGCAGGATGGTTGGGGGTGGACACTTGTGAAGTGGGGAGAGCAGAGAAGAGTGCTGCCTGCATGTGCGTGCCATTGTGACTGCTGTGCTGAAAATAGTTTTGTACCTTCTAAAAACCAAACTGATCCAGCATTTGACACCACAACCTTTGCCGCTTCGGATAGCTGTCGCTCTCCCCAGCCAGTGCTCATTGCTGTGACTGTCGGAGCAGAACTCAGCCATTCTGAGCTGTGTCTGCCTTGCATGCTGTACAGCTGGTGACACTCCTGCCCAGGTTCTCCCCTTTGGCTTTGGGGCTCTCTGCCTCCCAACCCATGCCATTTGGCAATTGCTGTTTCATACTCAGGGGGCTGGATTTGATGACCTCTCGAGGGACCTCCCAGACCTACATTTCTATGATTTTATAAAGTTTTGTGTATTATTCTTTATCCCATTCCTTGTGCATCCTAACATCATGTTTTCTTTTTGCCTGTAACTGCACATTAAACAGAGGTCTTCAATGAGCTATCAACAATGACACCCAGGTCCCTTTCTCAAGTGGACAGAGCTAATTAAAACCCTTTAAGGTTTGAATAATTTCTATTATTCTCTCCCATGTGCCTTACTTGGCATTTATCAACATTGAATTTTATTTGCCATTGTGTTGCCCATTCTCCTAGCTTGTTGAGGTTGCTCTGATGTATCCCTGGTCCTGCCTAAACTAAACAACTTTGTGTCCTCCGCAAATTTTCCTACCCTGCTGCTCACCCCCCATTTCCAGATCATTCATAAGTAATCAATTAACTGAAATAAATCAGGTAAAGAACACAAACCTTAGTCTGGAACCTTGGTGTCCCCTGCTGTTAACTTTTTACAGTGATGAAAATTGACCATTTCTCCTATTCTTTTCCTTCTGACTCCTAGCCAGTTTTTGATCCAGGGCAACACTTTGCCTCCTACCCCTGACTACACTAGTGGTACTACAATGGCCCCTTAAGTGAGGCCTTTTGGAAGTCTAAATACATTACAGCAAGTGGCTCTCCTTTTTTGGCTCCCCTACTCTGACATGTTCGAAGATGTCTAAAAAAGGTATACCTGCTGACAATGAGGAAACTAGCAGGGTAGTGCTGAGCACCTCAAATCCTTGTCTTTGCGATAACGCCCCATTCTATTTTGTTTGGTTGATTTTTCATCAGTTTTTGTAACGAACAACTCTATCCAACCTCTCCATTTTTGCTCTTGCATGCAAGACACACAGCTGTGGATCTCCAGGGTTACTGAAAAGCCATATTTCCCATGCAGCAGATTAGCATCAATCCTCTGGCTCTATTGCACGTGCATTTCCAGCCATTCTAATAACTATCCTCTGAGGTACCAGAGCTTATCACATGCAGGGCTGGATTAAATCTGATGGGAGTCTGCATCCTTTTGGGTGCCCCTCATTGCATATTCTGTTCCTTCCCTTTACTGTTTTACCATCGCCCTGCCTGATGCCAAACGCTCTATTGTTAAATGGCTTTGGCTATTTCAGTTCCAGGTTTTAAATGTGATAGACCAATTGTAAAGCTACATGAAAGACAAAGCAAACAAAACCACTTTAAGTTCAACACGCAACTGGTAGTAATAAATATAGTCATGCCATAGCATTGATTAACCGATTACCTACAGCAGTGGTATTCAAGGACATTTTCTGGTGGGCTGGATAAAGCAATGTTCAAATCTTGGCACGCCAAATGGCTCTTCAGGTGTTTGCTCTCTAGTGAGCCTGACATCAGCCAGGGATTGCAACGTTTCAAGAGTTGTGTGCAGGGTTGTAATTATTAATCTCAAAATAAAAGGTTAATTGTGCCAGCATACAATATTCCAATGAACTCTTGCAAACAAAGAAATAATTATACAAATACACAAATGAGATTCAAACAGCATGCTATTAATTCTATTAAAACTAATTAAAATTAGAAGTTAAACTCACAAGGAATAAACTGACATCTAATTTCCCTTTCTTATTGACTGAAATGTTGACACTCACTTGTACAGTCCCTTTTTCAGAAAAGTACTGGGCAGCACACAAGTTATCTAAAGAAAACACGTAAGTTACCGATCACTTTGTGTTGCGCAAGTATCTAATTAAGGGCCTGATTAAAAGTGGACCACTGGAAGTCAAAATGAATCAACACAATCTAGCGCCAGTAGGTTTAAATGTAAATGAAATGTTTCTAAATGAAAGACGGGATGAGGGTTAACATGGTGAAAACAAATGTAAGTGCATCTGCCCGGTCCCAATCAATTCATCCCCCAGTTGCCTCTATATCCCCCCACCCCTCCATCTGCCCAACCCACCATCAGCTGTGCCCGCCTCACAATTCCCACTCTGCTCCCACAGGGGTTCTTCATACCCCTCCAAGCTGCAGCAGGCCCCCCGTCCTCCTTCCAGACAGAGGGGCGCTCCAGGTGTTCTTCATACCTCTCCACCTTCCCAGGCCAAGTGTTAGAGAAAGAAAGGGAGCAGAAGCAGGGGGCATCCTTGCTCCTAGGAGGGGCACAGAGCAGAGGGCACGGAGTCATCATGAGTTGCTAGGCTCCTTCTGGTCCCTCTCCTCCCATCGCCTTCTGTGAGGGGGGCACAGTTCCTTTGCTCCTCCCCGCTCCGTAACAGTTTGAGGGTGCTGTGTGCAAACAAGGCCTCTTAGCAAAGTTTGGGGGTAGCATAAAGGGGATTTCTTTCACCCCTGTGCAGCCCCAAAAGCAAGTCACTGAATCTCACTCAAAGCTGCAGAAAAGCATTCATCTCTGGGCGAGACCATGCCAAGACGTTCTCGGACAAGGCCAGGAGGAACGGAAACTGCAGAGGGAGGAAGGGAAGCTGAAACTCAGCCTTAGCTATACTGTGCGATACTCTTGCCCATGCACTGCCCACAGCCTTCACTATACATGGTGCCCTCCCCTTGACCATGGGCTCCTCTCTGCCTTAGCTTTACTGTGCGCTACCCACAGTCTTCACCACACTGTCCTCTTCCCTCCCCCTTAGCAATGCTGGGCATGCCCCTGGCCCACATGCACCCCTCCACCTAAGCTCAGGCTCAGACTTTAAGGCCAGAAGGGACCATCATGATGACCTAGTTTGACCTCTACATTGCACAGAACCTCACCCAGCCAAGCCTGCAATAGACCCCCTCACCTCTGGCTGAGTTACTCAAGGCCTGAAATCATGGTTTGAAGATTTCAAGTTGCAGAGAATCCATCATTTACACTAGTTTAAACCTGCAAGTGCCCCATGCTGCAGAGGAAGGCAAAAAACCCCAGGGTCTCTGCCAATGTGACCCAGGGGAAAATTCCTTCCTGAGCCAAAATATAGCGCTCGGTTAGACCCTGAGCATGTGGGCAAGACCTGCCACCTAGACACCTGGGAAAGAATTCTCTGTAGTAACTCAGAGCCCTCCTCATCCAGTGTCGCATTGTCGGCGATTGGAGATGTTTGCTGCTAGCAGTCACAGATCAGCCATGTGCTATTGTAGGCAATCCGATCATATCTCCTCCTCCATAAATTTATCAAGCTCCATCTTCATGCCAGTTAGAATTTTTTCACATTGCTCCCCGTGGAAGGCCATTCCAGAATTCCACTCCTCTGAAGGCTAGAAACCTTCATCTAATTTCAACCCTAAACTTGGTGATGGCCAGTTTACAGCCATTTGTTCTTGGATCCATGTTGGTGCTTAATTTAAACAACTCCTTTTCTGCCCTGGTATTTATCCCATCGATATATTTAGAGAGAGCAATCTTATCTTCCCTCAGCCTTCGTTTGGTTAGACTAAACAAGCCTATCTTTTTGAGTCTCCTTTCATAAGGTAGTTTTCCATTCCTTAGTAGTCCTTCTCTGCACCTGTTCCAGTTTGAATTCATCTTTCTCAACCATGGGAAACTAGAACTGCACACAGTATTCCAGATGAGGTGTCACCAGTGCTGTACTGGGCATAGCCCCTGCTGAAGCACAATGCATTTCCTTCATTTCATGGGGCGGTCCCCTTGCCCGTGCTGTCCTCTAGGGGGGTCAGCTGCCTCCCATGTGCCCACTCAAAGCCTCAGGGTCATGCTATAAGCAGCATGCTTCAGTTTTCCCTCTTGGGCAGTTCAAATAAAACTTCACCTAGGCTTTTTATGGTCAAAAATACCCCACCTAGGGGGCTGGGTTTATTAATGTAAAATAAACTCCAAACCAAAATCCCAGAACAAACATTTCTCCCCCTCCTGCATTGGCAGGCCCCTTCTAGTCCCTCCCTGGCTGGAATCTCAGTCTTGACTCCCAGGACTCTGCTACAGCCTGCTCACTCCTAACAGTCTCCGATCCCCAAGGATTCCCACTCTCTGCAGCTTTCCTGCAGAGGTGGGTTTATGTTTTCTTCCAGGTTAGTGATAAAAATATTAAATAAACATGGGACCAAAAAACCAATACCTGCAAGACCCCACAACCAACACAACTGCTCAGTGATGGATTTCCCATTTACAATTACATTTTCAGACCAACCAGTTAGCCAGATATTAATGCTTTTAATGTGCGCCATGTTAATTTTATATTATCCCAATTTTTTAAATCAAAATGCTGTGCAGTACCAGGTCAAATGCCTTACAAAAGTCTAAGCATACAACACTACACTATTACCATTATCAACCAACTAGTAATAAAAAAAAAAAAATCACATTTCTTTGAAAGGATCTATTTTCCATAAGCCTGTGTTAATAGGCATTAATTATATTACTTCCCCGCCTTTAATTCTTTATTCATTGCATCCCATTTCAGCCCCTCCATTATCTTGCCCTGGCTCAATGTCAGACTGACATGGGTACAATTACTTGGGTCATCGCATTTACATCTTTTAAGTATTGGCACAAAATGGTCTCTCTTCTAATCTTCTGGAACTTTCTCAGTATTATAAAAGTCAAGCAAGCCCCTCAGCCAACTCTTTAAAAACTCCTGGAGGAAAGTTAACATATAACATATTCCTGAGATACTAATGGTAAATGTGTTATCACATGATGAGACTACATCATCTGGTTTTTACTCATATACAGAACAAAAATATTTATTCAATACTTCTGCCTTTTTTGCTTTATTGTTGATAATCCTACCATTTCCATCTAGTTATGGGCCAGTACTATTGTCAGGATTTTTTTGTTTTTAATAACTTGTATAGTGCCTTAGTGTCCTTTACTGTGCTGGGCATAGTTTTGCTTCCCTTATCAATTTTCTACAATTCTTAGCTTCTGATTTATAATTCCTTACTATCAACTTTCTCTTTCTCCCATTTGTTTTACATACACACACACACACACACACAGTGTATATAAGAAATCATTACTTGATCACATTTATAATGTGCAAACAGAATAAAGTCCAGTCCAGTGATTTTATATAAAAGTGCTTTTAAAAGGCCAATTTCACAAAGCAGGAAACAATTTTGAGTCAGATCAGCTGACAGGAATAATTTAATCACAAATTGTTTTAAGAACATTATACTTAGATGCAGCTATAATTGTATTCCTCAATGTTGGCTTTATGGGCTTTTACTGCCCCTTTAAACCAGGTCATTTTTTAAGCCAATATGGCTGTCTTCCTCACCGTTGACTTTTGGGGCATCTAAGTAAAAAGTTCTTATAAAAAATTCCTAACTACCACTCCCATTTTTCTGATTAAATTATTCCTGTCAGCAGATCTGACTCAAAATTGTTTCCTGCTTTGTGAAATTGGCTTTTTTAAAGCACCGCATGTGTATATATATCACTGGAATGGACTTTATTCTGTTTGCACATTATAAATGTGATCCAGTCATGATTACTTGTATCTAAGCTACCATTAATTTTTAGTTCTGTGATCAGTTCCTTTTTATTTGTTACAACAAGGTCTCATCTAGGAGTTCCATGTGGTTAGCTGCAACACTTTGAGTTAGATGTCAATTTCCTACAATATTTAGACATCCCAGGGATGTTTTAGTCCTCTCGGCACAAGACCAGCAGCATATGTCACACAAACTCAAGTCCTTGAAGATTATGCACCTTTTTTGCCTACATATGATAGTTACACACGTAAGGAGCTGGTCATCCTGTTCCCCATCCTCACCCTTCAGCTTTAGCTATACACTGTGCACTTTCACTGCCTGTCTGCTCCCACCAGCCTTTGCTATACTGCACGCTCACCTTGCCCATCCATCCCCTCAGCCTTGGCTATACTGTGCACTCTCCTTGCCAGTGCACTACCTGCAGCCTTAGCTGTACTGGGCACATTAGCTGATCTAATTCTATGGAAAAAAAAAACCAAAAAAAAACCATGCGAATGGACATGTTTGACTTTAATTGGCCAAAGGCAGGATGTTCAGAATTAAGAGGACTGATATGGACAGTTACACCAATTTAGCTAAAGGTGCACCTGTTCTGGAGCTACAGCTGTCTTAGGGCTTGTGTACAAGGGGACAAGCTGAATTAACTAAAGGTGTGAAGTTAAAATGCATTAAACTCCTGCATGGACACTCTCATTCAGAAGTAAAGGGACCTCAGTTCATTGCAGCTGAATTCCCTTTGAAGGAGGCTGAAGCTAAAGCAAATTAAATGAACTTTGTGCCTTTAGCTAATTCATCTTCACTTTCCTAAGTATCCACACACAGACAAGCCCTAGGAGACGTGAGATGAAGGAGCACACTCAGTTGAAGCTTCCCCAGAGTGAAGTGCAGAGGCGGTTTCAGGGGTTTCATTCCCAGCAGCACCATTGCGGGCACCCAGAAGAGTGGCAGGTTGATTTCTCCCATCTTCTGAGCTGGAGGATGGGAGCCACCTGCGTTCCCTCCCACCCCCTTTCCTCCATCCCAGCAGAAAGCTGAACCACAGTGTAAGAAGTCATCCAGTCCTGTGGGGGAGGGGTGGACTCCACTTGGCTAGTGCCATTGAGCAAGCAAATATTGACTGTGGTTAAGAATCAAAGCGGGAAGCGTGGGTGGCCCGGAAGTGGAGATGGGGAGGGAAGAATTGGAAGAATGTCTTCAGTAAACTCTTAAAGACATTCCTCCCAGGCTGGAAATGAGCAACCCTGCATCCCCCCCACTCAGGCCCATGCTACCTCTTCCAGCAGCAGTGAGCATGGTGAACACAGATGGACAAAGTGTAGGCTGGCTTGCAGGGGCGAGGAGATGATGGCATCACTGCTTAGAGTTCTGGCCACGAGACTTGGTTCAAGTGCTGCTTAGATCACCAGTGAAAATTATCTATTCTCACCCTGCAAGATCACTAGCAACAGGTCATGGTCACGATATTAGGATCCATCATCACCACTCCCCGCCCCCAGGGTCTAGATCTGGATCCAAATCTCCCAAATCAGCTATGCAGGGTTACAGGTAGGGGCCTATTTCTAAAAGCAATCTGCAGTTTGAAAACTGCATGTATGTTCAGGAGAGGCTCAGGGCTGCAATACTGGGTGTATTTGGCTAGACATTTTTCTCCTCCCTGTATTCTGGGAGAGTTTTTTCAATCTCTTTCCTCTGAAGCATCAGGGACAGCCATGGCTGGAGAAGGGGCATTGGATGGAACAGGACAGGGCTCCGAGGGGTCACTGAACATTCTCTCTCTCTCTCTCTCTCTCTCTCTCTCTCTCTCTCTCTCAAGTGCGTGGCTGGCTAGTTCCTGCTCACATATGCAGGGTCTAACCCAGGGGTGGGCAAACTTTATGGCCCAAAGGCCACATCTGGGTGGGGAAATTGGCTGAGTGCGGGGTGTGGTAGCGGGTGCAGGAAGGGGCTCAGGGCAAGGGGTTGGGGTGCAGGACGGATTCGGCGTGTAGGTTCTGGCTCAGCACGCCTTCCCTGGAGCGGACTAACACAGGCTCCCTGCCTGCCCTGGCCCCGCGCTGCTTCCGGAAGCAGCTGGCACCACGTCCCTGAGGCCCCGGGGGAGTGGGGGCAGAGGGCTCTGTGCGCAGCCATCACCTGCAGGTACCCCCAAAGCTCCCATTTGCCACGGTTCTCTGTTCCCAGCCAATGGGAACTGTGGGGGGCAGTGCTTGGAGGTGAGGGCAGCACAAAGAGCTCTCTGCGCCCCTTCTCCCCGCAAGGGACTGCAGGGATATGGTGCAGGCCGCTTCCGGGAGTGGTGCGGGACTGACAGCACCATGGGGATGGCAATCCCACAGGCTGGATCCAAAGCCCTGATGGGCTGGATCCTGCCCATGGGCCATAGTTTGCCCACCACTGGTCTAACCCAATCGCCATAGGTGGGCCTGGAGGGAATTTCCCCCCAGGTCAGATTGGCGGTGTGGGTTTCACCTTCCTCTGCAGTGTGGGGTGCGGGTCACTTGCTAGGATTATCTGGATACATCTCAATCATTTCCCAGCCATTATGGGGGCCTCGGGCCTCCCAGACCTCAGTCCCTCCTAATCGCTGCCTGTGGCACATAAAAAAATCAAATCTCCTGCAGGTTGTAATACTTGGTCTCATTTTGGTCCTGGGGTTTAGTGCACGGGGGATGGTGGCCTTGGATATAAAGGAGGTCAGGTTAGAGGATTTGGCCTTAAATTTGATGACCCTATGAAAGTCACTTGACAGGTCCGGGTGGGCCTGCTGGCCCTCCTCTCCACGTGCATGCCTCGTTTCTGGACAGGAAATGAATTTTCCCCTCGTGAAAATTTTCAATACTTTTAAATAAAACCAGAAATCATCAATATTTTTCAATTTTCTCCCAGCCAAAAGCAGCTATTTTTCAGTTTTCAACCCAAAACTGTTCTAGTTGCTGGAATTTTAGGGCAAACATTTCCATTTTTAATGGAACAGAAAATTGTTAACCAGCTCTCTCACCACACTTCAGGTGTAATGGCCAGAGCACATCCCTTTGGTGCTTCTGACCAAGACTTCAGATCAGTCAAAGAGAAGAAAGAACCAGCCTAGGTCTTGCTGAAGATCTAGCCATGGTGAGAGGACTCTGTGGGAACAGGTGGTCAGACACCCTGCCCAGACAGTGTCATTCATGCAACATCTGTTCTGTGGCTTGATCCTGCTGCTGAGCAGTCCGGCCCAGCAAAGCACTTCAACGTTTGCCTATCTTTAAGCACATGCCAGTCTCATCAACTAGGCACATGCTCAAATTTCAGGTTATGCTCAAGCATCTTGGACCAGAGCCCAGTGGAGCTTGTGGGAACGAGCGTGTTAAATAAAGAGAACCACAGTCGGAAATGAGCGTCTACCAAGACTGCCACATCTGGGATGTTATCAGAAGCCAGGGATATTACAGAGACATGTTAATGATCAAGAGTTTGGCGCTCGCCTTGAGTGACTAAGATACCAACTCACCTGTCAAAGAGGGGCTTCTCTCCACAATCAAATGAATCCTGCAGGTCCTTGACAAGGTTGGCTTGACCAGGCATGCGAAAGAGCCCTTCCTCGGTGAGGCCTCGCTCCCGGATAAAATCCACACATTGCTCCACCAGCAGTGGGGCCAGCCGTAGGCCGTACTTACGCTCATATTGCACCGTATCTTCCAATCGCTGCCCGAAGATCCCTGCCAATGAGAGACGCACCCTGGCATTAACTTTTATTTGCCACAAGCCACTGGATGGGATGGGGTCAGGGTGGGAGTTATATTGCACATGAAGGGAGCAAAGCTGGAACATGAATCCAGTTATTGCCAGGATCAGCAAAAATCAACCAGGAAAAATTACAAACTCATAGTTTTCTTCTACTTAGAATAAAAAAATACTATAGGCCAAATTCTGCCCTGACATGCAACCAAGAGCTTCCACCAAGGTCATTGGCAGGTGCCCAACTAAAGACAAAATTTTCTCCCAAGAAAGGTATAACATTGGTTTTGATGACTTGCAGCTGGTCTCCATGTTTGTGGGAGACTGAGTGATTTCATTGACACAGCCCCTTTGATCCAAAGGATAACAAAGTCCCATTTTTAAATGGATGTGCTGACTTGGCACATCAGAATCTACCACTGACGCATACCCACCTTTGGGAAAGGATATGGCTGCTATTTAACAGCTCACAGCAACCCAGCCCAAGAGCTAGGACAAGAAATGAAGCTGGGGACAGGAAGTGAAGACTAATATCCCCCACTGACACTGCCAGGGGAATGGTAAGCAGGCAGGATGTAATAACCCACGCTGGACCCAGCGGAATTAGTGGTAACACACTCACTGCTGTGAAAGATCTTTCCTGACCAGAGGCCTTTACTTTTACATTTTCAACCATCTCAGCTAACTAATCAGTCTCCTTTGTGGCCTTCTCTGTTATTATTTACCATGTATTTGCAGTAGCACCTCAGGCCACCACCCATTCTGGCCCCGAGTGTGCAAGTGACACTCCCTCACTGTGCTGTATAGTAATTAATGCATATGCTGTATAAATGGAGTCATGTTTTCTCGAGAGACAATCCCTAGCGTAATATCTCTGCAGATCAAACCCTCCCACCCAAAGAACATGGAAGGGGGTTCTGGTGGTGCAGTCCACGAAAGCACTGAATGCCATGGGGAAATGGTGCCTCTCCATGGACCTGTTCCATCGCACGCACACTGAAAATTAACTGAAACACTCCATCATAAACCAATTAAGCTGCCTTCCTAGAAGGAACAGCTACCCACATTATTCAATCATATGCACTTTTACTTCCCACACGTCAGATGCACCCTAATGCGCCATGCGCCTGTACAGTCATGTGTAAATATAAGCCACACCTGCTTCATGTATGTAACGCACTCCGTGTGGCACTCTGTCTCCCTCTAGTGGTGGCTGGGCCTGCTATAACTGGAGCTAACAGAGCATGATTTCTTAGCTGAGACACCACAGCCTCATGCTTTCAGATTCAAAGGTCCCAGGGTCAATTCTCACTGCTAGGGTCCCATCCAGCCGCATGGCCTAACATATGCATTCTGAACCCTTAGTTCTGCTGCTCCAGATGTGGCCGTGGGGATGTAGGAGAAGCAGCATTCAAGCAATTCACCCTGCTCAGAACAGAGAGTTCAGATAAAGGGTATAATCCCCAAATCTATTCAATTTCAGATGCAACCAGACCATGGCACATATGCAGCCTGATCCCAAGCACACTGATGTCCATTGTACTCCTAATTAATCTTATGACTCAGAAGATACAGCAGCATACAGAACCAGGTTCATACTGTACTCAGAGACATTTTACAAGGAGTAACGTCATGTTCTGTGTTCTGTGCATAAGATTATAATATGCCAGATAATCTAACAATGTTGACTGAGATGTTTTCTGTTGTTTTAACACCCCACTTACTATCCCAATATTAACCACAGGACCTCATGTTTCATGTTTATTTTACTACTGCTTTCATGGTAAGTGTAGGACTCCTAGCAGGAAGTTTTCCCAACCACCATTCTCTGTCTTTCAATGGAACTGCTATACTAGATCAGATATATGATCCATATTTGGCCCAATCCTGTACACTCCTTGCTGAGACTCTTCCCACTGACTTCAAGGAAGATATGCCTGAATACTGTGCAGGATCGAGCCCTCTAGTCCAGGATAATGTCTCTGCTAGTGATCAGTAATTGAGGCTTCAGAGTAAGGATTAACCTCCCCTGGTAATACACCTAATTGTGCATTACTGTATCATGGTTGGTGTGCAGGAAGGAACTCCCCTGCTGACCCCAACTAGTGATCAGTTTACTGAAGCATGGGGATTGATCATCTTTGTTATTCTAATCCTAGCCAGTGTCCATGCAGATTTAAATTCTTATTTATACCAGCGTCTAATACACTTGTGAAGCTTAGTTTAGCTAGATGTCTCAATATTACCCTAGGGCAGGGAGTTCCCCAGGTTAACAATAAGTTCAATAAAAACAAATCTCCCTTTTTTAGCTGTTCTTTTTAAACTAATCAAGTGGCCAGGCCTCCTTGTTCTTGTGTTATAGCTCAGGGTAAACAGAAGTGCCTACTCCATGACATTCAACATTGTACATGATTCTAGAAGAGCCTTCTTTCAAAAACCAAAAACTATGTTTTTAAGTGAATTTTGTGCTGGACTGATAGCTCTGGTGTCCGGAGTCCCCACAACACCTGAAACTTTTAACATGGGCAGCAGCAAAACATGCTTCCCTACACTATCCTAACATAGCCACAGCTCAACCCTGACTCTACAGGTGAGAGGGGATGTCTCCATAGCCCCATACAGTCTTGACTTCCCTACTGAGGCTGCTAACAAGCTGGGTGTATTTGGCCTCTCTCATGAATGCAGATTTTGTCTACACATAAATGGACACTGAAGGGGAATCTCCAATTACTGGAGCTCCCAAATAATAAGGCTGCTCACGAGCTATGAACAGAGGAGAAGAGACATTTACTCTGTTAGACTGCGTCCCGCCATCTTTGCAGCTCCCTTCACAGTCTCTGTTTATTTTCCACTCTGCCTGCTCTCTGAGCCTCTTTCCAGGCTTCCTTTCCTAGCACCACCTGGTTTTGAGTTGAACTTTTGATCCCAGCTGAGTGGGTTCAAAATCAGCCCAGACCATTCCCCCTCCTCCTCAGTCATTTCTGGCTTTTGACAGATTCCAAGCAGCAGCCGGGAGATTAAAGGCTCCATGCCCCACTGTCTCACACCAGCACCCCTCTTCCTCTTGGAACCGAGGATCTTGTGTGAAAATCGCTGTCTTCAGGGAAAGGAGATCCATGTTCGCAGGATGCTCAAGCTATGGCAGACTTCAGGAGCAGTGTCACAGGACCGCAGTCTTCCTGCCAGGGAGCTCCAGTCTCTATTCAGAAAATCAGACTGTCTTCCCAAATCTCTCCCCTCACCACCCCGACACTTTACACATCCTTCTCCCTCTGCCCTGCCTGTTCTCCTCTCCCCACAGAACTTGCCAGTGCGTTTCAGGGCCTTTTCTCTTTCTGGCTAGATGTGTGGGGCTGGGAGAGAGAGAAGAGGCAATATGACACTGCTGGGAAGGAGGTGAGGATTCAGCCACCTCTTGGGCAGAGAGAATGGGATTAAAGCTACTTTAATCGCTGCTAGGGAGCAGACCCAGGCCCACACACACACACACACACACAATGTGGCACTGTGCTTTGCCCCCAGTGGCTAGACCAGGGTGGGCAAACTATGGCCCACAGACCACATCCGGCCCACGGGCTCCTCCTAACCGGCCCGAGCTCCCAGCTGTGGGGGCTGCTCCGAACCCCCCTCCTCCCCTTCCTGCAGCCTCAGCATGCTGCATGAGCAGCACTCTGGGCAGGCAGAGCTGCACGCTCTGACGGATCAGTGCGGCAGCATGTCTGGCAGCGTGGTAAAGGGGCAGGGCCGGGGCCGGGCCAGGAGGTTGGAGAAGGGGCAGAGGGTCTTGGGGGGTGGGTCAGGGGATGGGGAACGGGGGCTTTGGATAGGGCATAGGAGTCCCAGGGGACTGTCAGGGATGGGGGTGTGGTTAGGGGGTCAGGGGACAGGGGTGATTGGGGATGGGTCTCTGGCGGGGGCGGTTCGAGGCGGGGGTGGAAAGTGGGAGAAGGTTGGATGGGGGTGGGGACGGGCTGTTTGGAGAGGCCCAACCTTCCCTACCTGGCCCTCTGAACAAATTTTGAACCTCGATGTGGCCCTTGGGCCAAAAAGTTTGCCCACCCCTGGGCTAGAGCCTATAGCAGTTCAGGGGGCTACTACTGACTTCCAGCTGACACTCCCAGGGAGTGTTGGCTGGAGCTCTCAGCCCGGGAGCGAGGTGGAGGGTACAGAACGAGGTGCTACCACTCTCTTTGAATTGGTCTCCCTTCTGCATCTCCTAACGCAGTGATTCTCAAACTTCTGTACCCGTGACCCCTTTCACATAGCATGCCTCTGAGTGCAACCCCCCTTATAAACACACTTTTAAATATATTTAAACACCATTATAAATCGTGGGTGCAAAGCAGGGCCTGGGATGGGGCTGACAGCTTGTGATCCCCCATGTAATAACCTCACGACCCCCTGAGGGGTCCCAACCCCCCCATCCCCCAAGTTTGATAACCTCTGTCCTAACTCATCCAGCTCTGCCCAACAACGGTTTGTTAAAAGGAGGCAGCCACACGGTCCTGTCGCCTCCCCCACTGCAAGGCTGGATTGGCTTTGTCCTAACTTTCAAACAAAAAGCAAACTAGCAGCCAATTCCACACAGCTCAATCCGTTGGCTCCTGGAGGCTCAGGCCTGTTTTTAATCACCGGTGCCTGCAGCTCCCACGGAATTTGGCAGCGCTTTGCTCTCAGTCTTTGATGATCCTGTTGGAAGACGTTACTGCCCTGCGCTGCTCTCTCTTCCGTCCCAGCAGATGTGGGAGACAATGCCACTCAGCCTAACCGCCAACCCCCAGGGTTAGACTAGAAATCAGGCCCAAAGCTATTGGCACCCAAACAGTTAACTCCTCTTGTCCTGTCCTTATCTAGAGTCAGGCGTTTTGTTTGGTTTCAAAGCAGTAAAAGAACATGCCTGGGACCACATCTTTAATCTCTGGAAGATCCAACAGATACCAGACAAATGGGTGAGAACAACTGGGGGGGTGGGGAGTTCCAACAAGCTGCCTCTGTTCTTTAAAGTATTAGGTGAATCTCTGCAGAAAACGAAGCCAGCAAGGATGCACTGATTCACAGATTGGCTCTCTGTCCCAGCCTAAAAAGCTCCAGGCATATAATGCCTATGCATTCAGACACGCTGTTCAGACATGTAGTGGGCAGGAAATATATCCTTCTCCTGGTTTCCTTCTTCTCCATCCCAACTAAACTACAGAGAGAAACAAGAAAGGCAGATCTTCGTTCCCTTTAGCTCAGATTGCTGCTCCAGGAGAACACAATGCTCAGAGTGGAAAGATCAAAGCAGATGTGTGTAGCTACCAAATGAGAGAGAGAGTGTGAGTGTGTGTGTGTGTTATTACACATACACAGGGAGAGACAGATTCAAGCACACATGCTCACTGTTGCATGCGCATACATTCTCACCCTGGACATGCATACCCACACACATCTGCCAGCCTCGGACATACATGACCACAAACACACACAGACCAAGAGCTTGCACAGGGTTACATATATGCTAACCCACATATGGACACCTGCTCTATCTCATACAGTCCTCCCTCCCACCCATCCCCCATCTGTCACTCAAATACACAAAATCATGGATGAGCACAAGGTCAGCCACACACACCATCACACATGAACACACATTCACCATCATGCACAGACATACTCGTTTTCCTCACTTGTGTACATCAGCACACCCCCTCCAGTGCATGTCATTTGTATCTCAGTAGCAGCTACAGGCCCAATTGTGCAAAGCACTGCACGCACACACAGAGAAAGTTCCTGCTCCTAAGAGCTTATGCTCTAACTAGACAAGGCAAACAGAGTGAGAGAAACGGACACAACAGACTCTCAGGACTGGAGGAAGAGAGAGATTATGAGACTTGCCCAAGGTCAAACAGGGAATCCCTGGTGGAGCTGGGAACTGAACTTTGTTCTCCTTGGTCCCAGTCTCTTCAACAAAAGACCCTTCGTCATACGTGTTAGGACATGTTCACTTTCATGCATATACATACACACACAAATTCTGCTGCAAAAAACTACCCCGAAAACCGAAAAAGCAGTTAGCTTTGGATCTGGGGGGTGAAGGTAGCATTTCTGGCCCTAGACCACATCCACCTCACTGTTCTACCTCTGTAAATACTGAAGGAATATTTAGCTTGTGTCTGATCCTACCCAAGTACTAATGCAAAGATCTGTATTTCCTCTAGCAAGAGGAAACCATAACAACAATAAGCTCTAGAAAAAACGGGCGCGTACCTCTGGTCCTTGTGCAGCACTCAGCTACATGGCAGGCACTGAGCTTCAAGCAGAAGCCAGGCAGTGTCAGACAGCAGGAGCGGCAGAGAAAGAAAGTCCTGACTTCAGGCATCAGACACATTCTGAGTCCCAGCGCTGGCAGCCTTCCATCCACCCAACGCTGGAGAGCAGAGAGCAGCCGGTCTGCCCTGGGAGATAATCTCAGCAGCACATCTGGTCTCAGCTCCACGACTCGGCATTAATTATGACTTGTGCAGAAAGCATTTGAAATATCCAATGAGATGCAGAGCTAGCCAGCAACCTCAGCAAGGGGAAAGAGAGACAGGCAGGCAGGTAGGATCTTGCTCACCCTCCATGCTGCAGCCTGTGTAAACAGCTAAGTATGGGTCGCAAGTTTTAACAAAGGCATCCCCTATAGGCTGAGTAATACATTCATGCTCTAATTGCTTGTCAGATCTATTCCTGATAGCCAGGGGAACTCAGCAACAGTTGCTGTCTGCATGCCATACTCTTGGTCCTTTCATGCTATTAGCTGCCCCACAGACAGTCCCTTGCCCCCACCTGACATTCTGATTGAATACCAAGTGCCAGACGTGCATCCCTCCCCACCTGAGCCAGTCATGGGGCATCTGCTCAGCTCCAGGTTTATTTGTAGCTTCTCGCTTGGTCTCTCAGAGGCAGAGTCTGAGCAGCAGGCCCAGCATAGCCTCACTGACTGCACCACATTTGCTTTAGCCATCCCCATAGAAGCTACGCAATGTGACTGTGAAGCACTGAGCAGGATAGTTAATGGGACAAAACAAACTAAGGGGCCCAGCCATATGGGGAGGGGTTTGCAAATGTGAAGGCAGACACCAGGTATTGAACCAGCAACCTCTAGGGCTAAAGGCACGAGTCACTTGAGCCAAGAGATCAACCCCCTCTCCTGATCAAGCACAGCAGGAGAATGTGTAACATGCTGACCAGTGGGTTCCACAGAGCGTGGACACAAATCAATAGCTTTACTTCAATCCATTTAAAAAAATGGATCATAGGACTGCAGATCAGTGACCCATAACCCACCAGGACCATCACCCCAAACTTGTGAGATGGGCCAAAGTTTGGCTAACTGTTCCCCCCAAATAACTCCCATGGATGCAGCGGCCCTATTTGCTTCTGGATATCTAGGGTCATAATACTGCATATACAGTCACACAGCTTAGGTTCATCTTGTTATTAATCCCTAAATGCGTGACCTTGCACTTTTCACTATTAAATTTCATCCTGTTGCTATTACTTTAGTTCAGGCCCATCTCTTATCCCAGCCAGACTCAGAAGAGACCCATTCACCTATATGCCAACTGAAAGCTGGCAGTCATAATTAAGGACAAATCAGTCAAATTGCTCAACTCAGCAGAAAATCATCTAGCAATCCTCCTGCCCTGGGCACAGAACAATTTCCTTCTCTCCCAGATGTTCGGGACAGATCCTTTTAACAAAACTCCACCTGCCCTGGTCCAGTATTCTGGACCAGGGAGTTATTTACTGGTGTCTGAATGAAAATCAAAGCCTCAGAATACAGAGTCCTCTGCATGCTGACTAAAATAACCAGATCACACTGATTTCCAGCAGTGTCAACCGGATCTGCATTTAGGACAAACATGAGACATGGTGCGAGCATTGAAAGGTTATTAAACATCACTGCTCATCTTCCCCTAGCAATGGGGAAGACTCAACTAATCCTGTCTAAACAATTTTTCCATCTCTCTGAAGTGCAACGGGAAGGAGCTTCATTAAACAGCACAATAAATTATACTGCAGCGGACTCTGCACGGCTTATTCTCTGAACTGAGCTTATAACTGTTTGCATGGAGAAAACAAAAAGATGATAAACAGCCCCAAGCATTGCTTAGCCACAACATCCAGAGTGCCGCGCCAAAACTAGCCACTTATTAGTCTGCTTCTCTCTAAACAACAACAAGACGAAATATTTGGAGAATGAAATGTTGAGAGGAACATAAAAATACCTTTCAAATTAACAGGCAGCTATCTGATCTGAGCAAATATCCCTTGGAAAACTTGACTCTCCACACAGTGCTACAACACCACAGGGAAACATACATTTGGTAAAGGGCTCTTCAATCTAGCAGGCAAAGGTATAACAAGACCAAGTGGTTGGAAGTTGAAGTTGGACATATTCAGACTGGAAATAAGATGTAATATTTTTTTATTTTATTTTATTTTTTTTACAGTGAAGGTAATTAACCATTGGAACAATTTACCAAGAGTTGTGGTGGATTCTCCATCACTCATCACTTTTAAATCAAGATTGGATGTTTTTCTGAAACATCTGCTCTAGAACTTATATTAGGGAAGTTTTGTTACACAGGAGGTCAGACCAGATGATCACAATGGTTCGTGCTATGAAACCTTTCACTTCCATTGTACCTTTCATCCAGGGACTTCACATTCATGCATTCATTCTCACCACTCACTTATGTGGTTGTCTCCCATTTTCATGACAGGGAAACCGAGGCAGAGAGATTAAAGTCCAAATTTTCAGAGCTGTCATTAGTTCACTTTTTGGATCCCTGGGCCCAGACTGGCATCTCACTCCCATGAGTGAAGTGTTGGCTTGGAGGATCTAGACCCCAGGCCTTATTTCCCAGAGCTGTAGGCACCCTTAACTTCCATGGACTTTAGTGGCCAGTGACTTCCTAGTGTGACTGCTCTGTGCCTACTAATACTTCTCTAGTTCACCGGAGGGCAGGGAAGCTGATTTACCAATAGTGTTCTCTCTCCACACTAAGATCCTCTGATGGACGGTGTTCATAGCTTGCCTTCTGCTAACTATATTTGTGGGCAACTAACTCTACTGCATCCCTGTCTGTCCAGCTAGGAACAATCCTATTCTCTGAGACTAGGACAAGTGAAGTCGAGTCACTCGCTGCTCATGGAGAAGCTATCGACCTGCAGTGAGAAAGCACGTTTGTCCTGTCTGAGCAGCAATGTCCAGCTGGATACTGAAAAGGAGAACTGACCCCGGACTCAGTGTCCTTGGCAAGTCCCCCACAGGGTGGATGTGGTAGTGGGGAAGAGAACACACACACTTAGCACTGTGCCCCCTGCATCGTGCTACAGTCTGGGGCATAACAGGGCCAGAGGAGGAGACTGGGAATAAGGAGGAAGGCTGGTCTACTGGCTAGGGAATCAGACCTGGGTTCTAATCACAGACCTGCTGTATGACTTTAGGGAAGTCACACTCTGCCTTGGGTGTCTTCTTCCTACCCTTTATCTGTCTGGTCTATTTTGAGTGTGAGCAGACATTAAGGGTATACACAATCCAATGGGGCCTCTGCTTGCTATTTTAAACAACAAAGCAGCACAGCTTCTTATTCAGGTGGCATTTACTACTGAGGCAGGAACAAATCTTGTCTTAGGACTGACATGCTCAATTCTCTTAGAATTTGTAAAGTTAGATCAGAATCAGACCAGTAACAACGCATTGCTGCTCCCCCTGAAACTCCTGTATACAGGTGAGCTGTAAGCTGCAGTTCCTGTACCTCCACCACCAGGCCGGGTGATCCAGCATTAACCTGGGAATCAGGAAAAAAGGACAACTTCCTGGAGCTTAAACCCCAGTGAACACTGAGCCTGGATGGGTCAGGAATGTTACAACACAGAGATACACAGTGGCTTTCACTACTAGGGCAACAGCTGGTTTCCAGCCAGAGCCCTTAGCCCCAAGCACAGAAGAACCTCAGAGGAGCTGGAAATGCACTGGAAGGTTCAGAAGTTTATTCAAACATCATGGGGATGGAAAGAGCAGGGAAGCTGCCCTTTCTTGTGGCAGTCAGGCATTCCGGAACCAGGACACGAGGAATTCTGTTTAAATAAGTTAACAAAACTTTTCTGAGCCGTCTCAGCAGAGGCCCAGGAGTGGGCCACGGGAGCCAAACCTGCAGCCCAAAAGATAGCAGGTGGGTGGGGACTGTAAAGCTGAAGGCCTACTACTGGGCAGAGAGAGGGACTTCCAGCACTTATGAGGGTCCCAGAGGAGCTGAAGAGATTGGAGGGTCTCTCAAAGGGTTAAATCTGCCGCCTGCAGGCAGCTAGCTACCTTTCTCCTTTAACATTCAAAGAAACACAGAAATATTAAAAAACTTGCCTGAAAGCTGAGAAACATGACAGGTACATATCTGGCCTATTAATCACCCACTCCCCTGGCCTGCTCTGAGAGCCAGAGGGGCTTTGAGCCTATCAGCTTTCATAAACCTCGCACAAATATGGCCAGTGCTCGCAGAGGAGGCCTGTGTGGGAAATCAAGAGAATGGCAGGAAGTGATGTGAGTGACAGTTAGAAGGAGAAGTCCCCCCCACAGTCAGCCCCCCGTCACTGCCCCCACCAGGGATGGAGGCAGACATTAAAACAATCTAATGTAACAAATCTGCGACCATCTAAGATTTCACCATCATCACTTAGTGGTAGCACACTATGGCCAACAGGAATGGAATTCAGATCAGTCTACTGACTAACACAGGCTTCCTCATACTTGATCTAGAGGCGAATAATCATCAGCAGTAAAGGGCATATGAAACGGAGTGAGCAGTTCTGATGGTCTTCAGTAGAGAGCTGAGGTGCAAATATACATACGAGCCTGTTGATGACAGTTTGTAACACAATAGGGGCTCCTTTGGAAAAAGTGCTACAGTCAGGGAAGGGATTGTCATTTCTGCGTTCATGCAGCACAGTAGGGCCTGAGGCCTTTGCCTGCTGCTAAGAGCTCCATGTAACAAGGAACCTCTTTGCAGGACACAAGTAGTGTTACTGGTCCCACAAAATCCAGGAACTCTGCTACACATTCTTGCAATAGAGTGTCATCTATTGGCACCTTATTTACATATATGCATTCAGACATCTTGTGAGAACACTCCTATATCAGGAGCTACTGTCCTATTAATAATTTTCTAGCACTATAGTAGTGCAGAAGAGGCTGCGTGGCACAGAAGCAAGGTACTACTACTTCTAGCCAATAGAGGGAGCTTCTGGTTTGTGGGCTACTCCAGCATGCCCTCTAACACAGTACAAGCCCTTGTCCTTTCATGGGCACTAAGGGCTTACATGCAGCACTGTGACTATACCTGCCACTATATATAAGGAAGCTACTATATTGCCCAGCAGACACCATTCTTGGCCCCAGGTGCCCATGACCTCACAAGCTAAGAGACAATGAGCCAGGCCCCCAGCTGGTGGAAGCCATAGAGCTAGTTCAATTTGTAGCACTTGAGGGATCTGGCCGATAGTGCTGCTGCAGAGAGTGGGGACAAACTCTAGCCTCGCTGGCAGCCTTTAGCTCCAAGGTTCTGGAGGCACGTGTCCCCCCCCGGTCAGAGTGGTGCTAACACACTTCCATGTGGTGCCCCACACCACTGGGCTCTGCTCTGGGCCTTCCATATTCCTGGGCTGTCACACATCTCTATCCGGAGCCAGGCAAAGCTTGGGTGTTTGCACTGAATTGCAAAGTCATAGCTTCATAGACTATAAAGCCAGAAGGGTCCACTGACACCAAGTCTAAGCTCCTGGGTAGCAGAGGCCAGAGAACTTCCCTGAATTAATTCCTAGAGTAGATGTTTTTCCTAAAGCATCCCATCTTGATTTAAAAATGGCCAGTGATGGGGAATCCACCATGGCCCTTGGTCAATTGTTTGCTGGAAGCTTACAAGTCATATGTGTGGAGGGAGTGAACCCCACAGGGCAGAAACCTAGCAGTGTCTCGCAAAGCCCTGAGAAATGGAATGACTCTGGTTCCCCTCTAGACAGTAAGCTCAAGGGCAGTGGTTTTCAAACTTTGTTACTGGTGACCCTTTTCACACAGCAAGCCTCTGAGTGTGACCCCTCCCTTATAAATTAAAAACAGGGGAGTAATTTTATTTAAGGGGGGGTTCATGTCTGTCAACCCCACAGAGCTGAAAGCCCCACAACCCTCTGAGGGGTCAGGACCCCCAGTTTGAGAACCCCTGCTCTAGGGATCAGAGCTGTCAAAGCCTCTAGATCACTTAGGAACACAAGTCCCATTGATGTTCACCCCAAGCATGGTCTTTGCCTTGTAAGAATCTATATGCCCTGTTCCAGGAGCTGAAACCACCTCTGCAGTGGACAAGGGCAGGGTCAGATCCAGGGCTCGTGCTTCCTGCACGTTTGAAGTCTATGTAAGGTCTGATTAATAGGTCCATCTCTGTGTCTTTTCTAGTACAGCTCAGAGACAATAGCTAAAGTGAAGGACAGTCCTGTGATGAGGGTGCGAGCCAGAGATCTAGGCCTGCTCCATCACAGACAGCCTGTGTGATGGATTCACTTGGCCTCTCTGGGTCTTGGTTTCCCCCTCTGTACAATATGGGTAATAGTGCTGCCCTGCCTCACAGGAGTGCTGTGAAGAGAAATACATGGCAAGGTGACAATGAGCCCATGGGGGTACCTTAGATATTAGGCAAGTCAGGTCTCATCATATCCCAGGGGCAGACCTGAGACACAAAGATGATGCTGAGTAGATTTCTGTGTTTTGGGGGGGGGGGGGGGAAGAGGTGCAGATACCTGACAGTCTTCTCCCAGTCCTGGGCCTCAGTTTCCCTATCTGTAAAAGGAGATCCTGACTTCTGCTGCTGCAAAAACTGACTGGGGTTAAGCTGATCATAACCTCCTCACAGATACTTTGTCCTTCCCCTTGTCCCAGGTGGATCTTCCTGAAGTCATCCATTCCCTTAAGATTGACTCGTGCTCTGTTCCTCTTCCATTGCCTGAGTCTGTCTCCCACCACCAGACAACACTGACTGCGGGTTGGAAGAACAAACAGTGATAAAACTAGCCGGGCGCCAGTTGTATCTCTGTGCAGAGATAACACCACATACGGGAAGCAAGGCAAACACCCAGCAGCTGCTCAGGCAGCAAACCAGGTTTAGCCCGCCTCCCAGCGTGCCCTTCCCTGCCCCATGGGAAGGAAGGAAAATACGGCACACGCGGTGCCCATACAACAGAGACATGGACGGAACAATACTAGAGGAGGCTGGCCTCCACTTAGTTCCGGAGCAGCATCTCAACTGTGTAATGACACTTGGCATTGTGAAGATAAGAGGAGCCATCTACCTGTCCCATATGGCTGCAGTACCGTGTGCACCCACAATCATGAATGGACTCTGTGCTCACAACAGTCCGCCTGGGAAATCCCCATTGTACACAAGGAAAACAGAGGCACAAGACAATTTAAATGATTTACGCCAGATCACACAGAGTAGGGTTAATGGACATTGCAGCGTCCTAGTCACTGAACTGCCCAGCTTCCCAGTGGGCAGGTGAGGCTGATGGGAATAGCTGACACTTCAGAATAACCGTGTTTTGCCTTCATTCAGCAGTTTCCAAGCAAGGCAGAGCCATTAACTCAGCCTGGGTGTGGCAATCCTCATATCAGCAGTGAGGGCACAGACACAGGGACCCAGCTGCTTCAGGCAGGTCACTCCACTGCCCACCGCCACCTCCCGCTTCTGGGAATTCCTGTATTTCCCTGGACAGATCCCAGATTAGAGGATCTGGATCCAAGATTCCCCTGTCGGCTTGGCTGAGGGTCTCAGCGAATTAGGGTTTGTCTACATGGGGCAACAGACTGGAACAGCTCCCTGGGTGGGCACTCTAATTACCCTGGAATAAAGTGCTGTATTGCAGAACAGAGAGGCCAAACCTGGAGCTACTCCTGTCAGTTTCCTGGTGTAGGCAAGTTCTTAAAGCAGGGCTGGCTCATTCTGCTTGATGCAAGCACACTCCTGCCCATGCTGGTCTGATGCCAGCTATGGCCACAGCAACAGTCCCATAGCAGGGAGATCTGTGTAGCTAGGGGATGGAGAAGGACAGCAGGAGGCAGGAGTGGCAGCAGAAGGGCCTAGTGTGGAGATGAGATGCTATCTAAGCTAGCCAGACCTTGGCAGGCTTGGACGGTGAGTTGGGCTGCTGGGGGCAGAGAAGGGCAGGTGTAACAGACTGAACAGGGGAAATAAGAGGGGAGAGAGCAAGGGAAGCAGGGAGCCACCCATATCCAGAGAGATCAGGAGGAAGAGAAAGGAAAGGAAATAAATAACCGTGTAGCCCAGCCTAACACAGTCTGGCGCTCTGCCAAGCTAGCACTGATCCAGCAGAGAGGTCTACACGCCATCTGCAGCCTCACAGCTCCCATGCCCAGGTTTTCAGCTCAGGCATCAAGGCTCATGATTTCAGAAGCACAGGCCTTAGCTTCAATCCCTCAGCCAACCTGAGGGGGGTTTTGTTAGATCAGACAATGAAGAACAAGAACCCCAGGGGAAGTGAACAACCAGCGAGGTTCTGCTGAAAACAGCCAATACTCACTGGCTTTTGCTTCATAATGTTTGCCCATTCCAGCAAAAGCCTCACCCCTTCCGCCAAAGCAGCATCACACAACTGGCCTTGGTGGATGCTGGGAGGTACAGCTAAACCCAGCATTGTACAGCAAGTCTGTGGTACCCTGCATCCCAGGCCTATGCTGATACCACTAGACCACACTGCACCATTCTGCAGTGCTGCTGCAAACACGCTGTAAGGGAGAATAGGGAGAAAAAAGCAGGACTGTGAGGACTGGAAGCAACTCTCCATCTAAAGCAGCAGTGGGCAAACTACAGCCCGTGGGCCACAATCGGCCCATGGGACCTTCCTGCTGGCCCTTGAGACTTGCTCCCGGCACCTCCCTTGCTATTCTCCTCCCCCGCAGCCTCAGCGTACTGTGCCACTGGTGCAGTGCTCTGGGCAGCAGGGCTGTGAGCTCCTGGGGCGGGGCAGCACAGCTGCAGAGCTGCGACCCAACCCAGTGCTCTGTGCTGCACGTTGTGTGGCTGCCTGTCCTGGTGCAGCTGCGCTGCCAGCTACCTGTGCTCCAGGCAGAGTGTTAAGGGGGCAGGGGTGTTGGATAGCAGGCAGGTGAGTTCGGGGGATGGTCGGGGGGGTTGGGGCAGTTAGAGGGCAGGGATCAGGGGGGTTGAGTGGGGGCAGGGATCCCCTGGGGGCAGTCAGGAATGAGAGGAGAGGTTGAATGAGGTGGCAGGGGGCAGTCAGGGGTGGGATTCCAGGGGTGGTCAGGGGACAGGGATAAGAGGTGGTTGGATGGGACTGGGATTCTGAGGGGGCATCAGGAAGGAGAGGAGTTGGATGGGGTGGGTGGGGGCTAGTTAGGTGCAGGAGGTTCCAGGAGGGACATCAGGAAGGAGATGGGGGTTTGGATGGGGCAGGAGTCCGGGGGGAGGGGCTGTCAGCCTCCCCTAACCGGCCCTCCATACAATTTTGGAAACCCAATGTTGCCTTCAGGCCAACAAGTTTGCCCACCCCTGATCCTAAGAGAAAGGAGCCCCTAGTGGCGAGGAGGGGAGACATGAAGCAGCATTTGTGGGTCTGACTTGTGTGTCTGTCATGGAGCCACACACAGGCACCCCACAGCATACAGATTCTGCTCTTGGCTACGGGGTGCAAATGAAGAGTAACTCCATGAACATCAGTGGTGCAAACAAGAGATTTGTTCCTGAGAGAGTGAGCAGGGTCAGCTGGAGTTTTAATCAAGCCTGGATAACACTTCACAGCCCAACTGTATCCATTCTTTTTAAATGTCTGCTCTTTAAAATAAAAGCCAGCCACAAACAAACCCAATGCACACAGCTCCTTTCCAGAGATAAGCTCCCCAAAACCTCTGTTCTGGCTGCAATTGACTAGATGCACAGATCCCAGGCCCTGAAACTCAGGGGAACTTGTTAAAAACCACATGGGCGCTAAACAAGCCAGCTTTCTCCAACAGACTCAGGAGCACAGATTTTATTTTAAGGCTGAATTTAAAAGTTGTTTCAAAGCATAAACTCTGTGTGGCTTTTAAGTCTGCACCTGTGTCCAATTAATGACTTGAGATCCTCAGCAGCTTTGGGGAGTTTTCGGATTCTGTTTTTGAAAGGCTGTGCCGGTTCGTGTGCCCGCACCAACATGTCCTCCGTCCTCTTTGATTTAGGACTTTCTTCAATACAGCAGCAAAGATGAAAGCGTGTGGCTAAGCCGCCCCTTTTATCTTAGCAAAATTCACTTTCACATCCTATCAACCTTCTCCAGAACTGGATATTTACATATTAATAATAAAGCCTGATTTTTCTCCTCCCCAGTTTCAAAAATATTAAAACGTGTCGACAGATAAGATTTGGCTCTCAAATTAGGAGCCGTGGCAGTGAAGCGGAGTTAAAATTATTTGGTTAAAACACAAAGAAACAGCTTTGTTTAAGGCCTTCCCATATAGTGAGCTAGGCTGAAATACCACATGCAAAGAGCCCTGCTCGGATTCCAGGGAAGGGGTGCATGTGAATTTGGTCATTTCCTCAAAACCTGATGAAATACTTTGGAAATGAACATAGTGAAATACTAGGGAAAGGAAGAGACACGTAGATAAAACAGGCAGGCATGATAGCTAGAATGCTGTTAGGCATTATTTAAAATTAATACTGATCAATGAGCTGAAGTGAAATGACCAAAATTTCAATTCCCCCCCCCCCCCAACTGCTTCGCAATTACATTGTAAAGTGTCTCTGACTTAGCGAACAGGACAGGCCAATGGGGCTCAGGAGTCCTGGTTCTAGTCTTGGCTCTGCCGTTGGCCTATTGGGTAGTGTTGGGCATGTCACGTCCCTGCTCTGTGCCTCAGTTTCCTCATCTATACAATGGAGATAGTGACACTGACTTCCTTTGTAAAGTGCTTTGAGATCTACTGATGATGAGAGCTAGATAGTAATATTATTACATGGCCTGATCCAGCTCTCATTGACATCCCTGGTACCTGGGTTGGGCCCAGTATGTCTGAAAACAGTGACAGAGGAACCCCACTGCCTTTCCTTCTTTATTATCCTGCTCCTAGTCTACAGTGTTGCCACCTCTCAGGATTTATTCTCAGTCTGATAGTTTTTTCTTAAAGCTCCAGCTCCTGGAGTCATGGGATTATGGGAGCATATCAGATTTCATCCTTAAACCCTCTCCCCACACACACCCAAGTTTCTAGCTTGGAAGTTTGCATGCACCTCAGAGGTTCAGAAACTAGAAGGCTAAGCAAAAAAAACAAACACAACCCAAAATGTATTTTAAAAAAACCTCTTGACTTTGAAGTCAGTCTTGAGCTTTTGGAGCCTAAATGCAGGTCTTTGGATTCCTTAGGTTTGGCAATGCTGAGTCCAGAGCCAGTGGATTTACCACTACCTGTAGAAGTCAGCCTAGCATTATTTCAAGAGACTGATAAGTCCTTGGTCATGTTGACAATAAAATTACCCAGACACACAACAGCAGGAGCACTGATGCCATCTGCCCTGGGGGAGGACACTGTCACAGACATATCTCTTGCACTGAATTGCTGCTTGTCTCAGTTTTCCTTGCAGTGTTTGCTGTGTGGGCCAGCAATTGTGGTCTCTAACAGACCTACCCAGGCTCCACCAAAAGCACAATCTCTAGCTGTGGTTACACTGGTGCATTCTGGGATTCCTGACATCCCTGGAGGAAGCGTTTTTGGGGTAAACTGAAAATGTGGGCATGGCACTGCAGACTGGTCTTAGGAGGAGTAGCTGAATCAGTGCATCCTGCTGCTTGTGCGAACCCCGTGGCAGATTAGATTATGTCCAGCCAAACTGAGGCAGAGGCCTTGTCCTAGATGTTGCGATGGACACTTGTGCCCATGGTACAACAGCTGTTTGAAGGGTTTTACAAAGCACTGTACAGATACTGCAAGCATAGACCACAGTCAGATAGGCAGCAAGGCTGTTGCCCTAGCTTGTCAGAGGTATTTAGGTGCCTAAGTGCCATTGATGTTGATGGATGTTAGGCACCTAAATATCCTTGAGGATCTGGATGCTTCTACCTAGAGTAGGCAGGGCCTCAGAGAAAGGGAGATGTTATCAGTGAGACTACCACTGCCTCCCAACATTCCTCAATACAGCCGAATCTGGGCATTCCAAATCATGCATCAGTCCCCACCAAATTCAGCGACTGGCATAAAAATTACGAGATTAAAAAAAGAGTTGGGTTTTTAATTGGCTGAGCCTTCCGGATAGACAGGGGTCACATTCTCAAGCTTTTCCCCACAGCCAGGCAGGCCAGAGACTTAATCTCGGTATGAAAAAGTCCTGTGGAATCACAAGGCTCCAGGAGCAGGGAATTTAGGTACAACATCAAAATTGTGAGACTGGAGATAAAGACCACAGGAGCTGGCAACACCGATTACCCTCTCAGGTGTCTCCTGCAGTCCTTACACAGACAAAGACACTGAAGTCAATGGGAGCTTCGCTTGCACACAGGCTGCAGGATCAGGCCCTATCTGCCTTTCAGATGTCCTGAGAGCTTGGAAATGGGCACCTGGCCCAGTGGAGAATGAAGGTGACTGGACACCCTCTTTCTCAGCAAAAAAGGAAAGAGGAGGCATAGTCAGGGACTAGGGAATAAAAATAGCTGTAAAAAATTAGAATAAATAATAATAATAATAATAATAATAATAATATTTCTTCTACCAAATCATCTTCTTTAGTGGGGGTAGTTTTACATACTGCAGGAGGAGAAGATGTGTGGGCTCACCCCCGTCCCCAAATTGTGCTTTACAAAGCTCCAGGAAGAGGAGAGTTTAGCTAAGCATTGCAGTGATTTTACAGTACTACATGTACCCCAGTATCACAAGAATATGTTTTACCTTGAGGCAACAGTTTTAATTTATGTGCATGTGAGCTATGTGCAATACCTCCACCAAAGGGAGCCCATATGACCCGCCGGATAGCTTTCACCCAATCTTCCATCTCGTTCTGGGAATTAGCCATGAGCAGGAAGGCTTCGTGATTGACAGGCATCTTTTCCTGGTCTCCCCCACCACCTGAAACACAAAACACGCGCCTCGGTTAACATCCAGCCCAGGAGTGAACCCTTGTCTCTAACACCACCACTGGCCCCGCCCACGCCAGACTTGCTGGATTCGCTTGGTGCCCACTTTGTATTGATGTACAGGATCACTCAGGGCACAGGTCCATGGCATGGCATGAAGCCAGTGTCCAAGTGGGTCCTGCTGACAGAATGTCCATTAGGCTCACCAACATTCGAGGGGATAGGTGTAAACTCCATTATCCTAAGGACAGTGCAGACCAGCCCTCCTGCCAGAGACCAGCTATGCACATCTGTGCTGAGGTATGGAGAATGTTGGCCCACCCTCCTTAGGGTGATTCAATGCCCTTGGGGTGCCAGAGGGAAGACAGGGCTGGACAATCTAGTTGTAGGCTTCACAAGCTGCAAGAGAGGAATCGAGATGTGGGCATATGGCTATGATTACCGCAGTGATAGATTTAACAATCAGGATAATCACTGGAGCAGATCAGAAAGCTAGACATGCTGCATGATGAGAGCACAGGCAGAATTTGAAATCTGTCATGTCCAAGAGGATCTAGAACAAATCTAGAGACCAGCTTTGAGATGAACCATATCTAGAGCTCAGGCTTAGGCTGGACAGTGACTGGAACCTCTGGAGCTGTCATCAGTATCTTGGAGATAGAGATTATGAGAGATTTTAACATCTTGAACAGCAGAAATCTCACAAGACCAGCTGTTCTCATGAGATTACCAACATCTGAAGCCACTTCTGAACCTGGAGCTGGAAGAGTCCCACCCTCACATTCCCACCCCTTCTGGTTTTGGATCCACACCAGAACCAGCATTTTAGGGAGTTTATAATTTGAACCCAACTCTGTCTCAAATTCAGAGGATGAGGTCCTATTTGGAATTCAGATCCAGGCCTACTTCTCCTTCATACAGGACTGACTGGTGACACCCCAGAAAAGCTATTGGCCAGGATATCAAAGATGTGTCCCGCAGGCCATAGTTTGACCACCCCTGACCTAGAGGCTGAAGAGACTGGCCAACCCATCAGCTGTCACTAATGGCTTGGAGTTTTCCCCTTTCAGAGAGACTGCCTTTGACTTTGTTATGTGGACAGTGTCTTTTTGTTCTGTCACTACCACTTCTGTATTCACTCGTCTCTTGAATATTAGGGCTATTGGAAAAGCAGAACTGTCGCCCTGAGCTGAGCTGCCGAGATTGCTTGTTCATGGAATTCAGAGATAAGAATAGGGACAATGGTATGTGCTGGTTTCTATGGAACTACCTTAATATAAACAGAATTTACACCTACTAAATCCTAGTTAATCTGGGGAAGGGAGTGTGTTGGAAGGGCTACAAGCTGCCCTTAAGCCAAGGAAAAGCTTGTTCTCATTATTAATTGTTGCTTAGCTTAAACAAACTCACAGGCTGGGCACTGATTTGCAAAACAAAAGGGACTGTATGAATCCAAGCTCCTAGGGTTTCGTTGTTTTCTAAAAAGGAATTAGCTTGAATCAAGAAGCCAAGGGGATCTTAGCACACAGAATAAGGCAGCATGGCAGGGTAGATACAGCAGGAGAAAGGAAAGCCTGGGTTCCCCTCCTCACATGCAGCCTAGTTCTGACCCTTCTCACACGAGCCCCCTAGCCAGTTTCACAGTATAGATTTTTCAGATGATTTACGTGCTGTGCAATCAATAAACTAGGATTCCTATTAGAGGGGAGAATCAGGCACCAAGCCCAGATACAGCTCTGGTTTTTATGCCCCCTGCTTGTTGCCTTCTGATGGTCAGAACTGATCTATCTGATGCCACAGTCTCTACCTCCCCTGCTTCTTCCCAGCCCCCAACCTGTCCTCCCACTCTTTATACAGACCAGGTCAGGAATCCCACCCTCCTCCCAGCCTGGTTTGGTCAAATGACCTCAGCACTCACCCCCTTCACCCGGGGAGACAAGCTAACCATGGCAAAGTGCAGCTGAGCCCCAACCCTCGTAAAAGGCCACCTTGCCCTACAACAAGCAAGCCACTTCTTATTTCCCTTCAGTCAGTTGCTTTCTGAGTAACCCGCCTTGCCCCCTCCAACCATGGACGACAGGCTAGACAACCTACCCTGCTCTTTTCCTACTGACCTTCTGGGAGCCCACGTCCCTACCTTAGTTCATGCCTATTACTCAAAGCACTGACCTCCTACCCATCACCATGGTAACTGGGAGTCTTGCAGGTTACAAAGGAAGACAAGAGTTCAGGAACAGAAGCCAAAGCTGCTGGTGCCTGCCACTTTGGCTTTCAAGGAAGAGGCTCTACATCACCGTGCTTGGATGCAGGGGGCCTCAAGGATGCCCTCTCCCTCATACACACACCCGCCAGAGCAGAAAACTGAAGGATGAGAAGGTCCTTGTGTAGCCCGAATCCTCCATTAGCACCTGGGCTACAGCAGAGTCCGCAGGCTTCACTCTCATACCCTACCTGACAATGATCTAAGAGAACCTCTCTCCCAGCCCAATTTCCAGGCCCTCTGCTGGGGGATCACTGGGTTACCCCGGCCAGATTCCCTGCGGGAGTGCAGATCTCGAGTAGGTGGCCTCTTGCAGCCCACAGTGCACATAAAGCGGAGGCTCAGGGCTTGGCTTCTCACCCCAGCCATCAGAAAGGAGGCCTGGAGGTGGCTTGTAAATGGCCTGGTCTCCCAGCAGGGGCTATTTGGTGGCAGAGTAACCCAGCTTCCCCCAGCAGAGTAGATATTTTTAGAAAGGGAGCTTCATTTTCAAGGGTCTTCGCTTGCTTGGGCAACTGTCAAGGAACCTATTCTTGGATTCAGGAGGATCAGGCAACAATGCTCTGTTGTGATAAACTGGGCCTACAAATTTATGCTAATTGGGAGCTCACTTGTGAAAAGTGAGCAAAAGTTCTTAGCTTACTTTAAATAGGAGCACGGTTGTGAACCTACAGCTGTTTGCGGGAAAACCCATCGTCACTAGTCACATGGGGATGGCAAAGTAATTATAGCTGCACGCAAGGTAGAAAACAGACTGTGCTTCAGAAATGGTTGTTAGAAGAGGACGTTAGTTTAAGGCTCATGCTCGGCAGTGGAGCGCCTGCTCCCCTATCTACAGGGAACTGTTCTGTCATGATATTTTGGACATGTTCCTTTTCTTCCTGCTCACTGCTGGTTCTTCTTACAGCAGCCCAGAAGGCAGCAAGCAGGACAGGTTAGAAGGTTCCCCAAAGTCTGACAATTATACCTCACTACTTGTCCAGCAAAGGGCAGGAGTCAGACATGTCTCTATTTTGCTGTAGTATGGGAGGCTTGGGATTCACAGGAACTAGAGTGGTAGCAAGAGTCAAACCCTCAGAGCTTGAACCCCACAAACATTTGGAGTCCAGATCCTCATCTGAAATTCACTGGTGCTCCCATGAGCCAAAAATGGATCTGGTTCTGGGGTTTCAGATCAAAGTTTGTAGCTCCAAGCTATCTTTATAACGGTACAAATCCAAACACCCCGGGGTCTTTGGGAAAACTCCAGTTAGGGTCTGGTGTCCAAAACTTCTGTTTGTCGATGTTCAGATCTGGCTGTTTTGGTTCTACTCATTTTAGATACAGGAAGTTTGGATCCAGATAATGAGTTCAAATCTCATCTCCCTCTGTAATAGGATGAACTGAAAATGCTTATAAAAAGTCCTCGTTCCACTCTAGACTGGAATATGCACTTTGTGGAAAGGGGCCATTGCTAAAATAAACTAATGTTTAGCTGCAACGCTCAGGGCACAAATTCAAGCCCATAGTAGTTAGAATAGTCTAGGCCTGAGCTGTCCACTCCCCTCAGTGGACACTAAGGCAATGGTTCTCAAACTTTTGTACCTGCGACTCCTTTCACATAGCAAGTCTCTGTGTGCAACTTCTCTTATAAATTAAAATTTAAAACACTTTTTTTACATATTTAACATCATTACAAATGCTGGAGGCAAAACAGGGTTTGGGGTGGAGGTTGACAGCTCGCAATCACCTGAGGGGTCCTGACCCCTAATTTGAGAACCCCTGCTTTAAGGTGACTGTGTACAGCCATAACTTCTTACTGTGTAGAATGAATAGGGTGCTGACTGCATTGCCTCATAAAGGGGGAAGAAATACCCTATTAGACACAGGTAAAAAACAACTCCTCCCATTCCCACCTGAACAGAACTTCTCATAACATCCTTAATCAATCTTCTGTCCAAATACGATCAGCCCTTGTGCACACTCAGCTCTCTCTCCTTAGCTTGGGCATTCCCAGTGCTTTGACTAAGAGTAATTTTCACTACTAGATTTATAAAGAATCTTGTTACAAACACAGTCTGGAAACACAAGCAGCTCCACGTGGGTGGGTGACAGGGCGGTCTTGCCTGCACTTACAGAGGGGAAAGAAAGGAAGCACTGTCCAGTGGTTAAGGCACTAGCCTAGGATTTGGAAGACCTGGGTTCAATTTCCTGTGCGACTTTGGACACGATCCTTGGTCGCTGTGTGCCTACAATGGGGATGATAGGCAGCCTGCCTTATCTCCTGGGGGCTTTGTGAAGATATATCCATTAACAAGCATGAGGTGCTGCACTAATGGGGGCCACAGATGTACCTTAGATAGAAGCTTTCCACACACGTTCCCAGGAGCCCATAACAGACAACATGGAGAAATCTGCTATCGAGGCAAGAGCAGAAGAGCAGGTTGCAGCGGAAGCAGTGGATGCCACGAGAATAGATATTTATATAGAACGACTAGAGGACCTGCGAAGTGGATTCATGGCACCAGGAGGGCAGAGTTGCAGCAGAAGTGGTGGATGCCACAAGAATAAATAAATCACATTGCTAAGGAGAGAAGGTGAACAATGAGGTAGATGAATTCTTCCAAGGTTAGCTGACTAGACTGGGGGAATCTGTTTCTGCAAAGTGGAATAAAATCAGCCTTGATCTTGGATTTCAGAAAAGAACAGATGAACTATCGGGTGTCTCCAGTGCGAGCAAGAGATGCACAGTTGCTATGGAACGGGTCAGTCACAGCATTTTGGACCGTCACTTGAGCAACTATTTCAATCCTGCCACTCACTGCCTTGGATTATGGCTAGAGATAGACTCAGATTGCAATACCCAGATCCAGATAACCCACAGCTGGAGGCATGGGATGTGGGATTTTGGCCCATCTCTAACCTTAATGAGATGATCATGGAGTGGGTGAGTCTCCCCTGCTGTTTATTCTGCATGTTGGCCCTTTGACAGAAGGGAAGGATTGCTGGGAACAGAAGCATCCATTGGGTGAGAGGTCAATAGGAAGCTGATCTTGGAAAGTTCCATTAGGGCAGGCTGAAATCATCTGAAAAAAAAATACAAGCAGCAGAAAGGCCCTGAGGGAGAGGCAAGAATAGGGAACAAGCAGCGGGCATGTGGATAGGAGCAGCTCTGTGAAGAGTTAAGACTAGGTCTACAATACAAAGCACATGTCGCCACAGCTATAGCTGCATAGCCCCCTACAGTAGATGCTGTCTGTTCTGACAGAAGCAGTTTGTCTGCAGACACAACAACACCATCTCCTCAGATGACACTAGCTAACCTGCAGAAGCACGTTTCTGTCAGAAGAGCCGGGTCTATCCCAGGGTTTTGCTGGCAGAACTATGTCCCAAGGAGTGAGGATTTTTCACACCTCCAGCTGATAGCTCTGCTGGCAGAACTTTGCAGTGAAGAACCGACCAGAGAATGGACCCCGAGAGGTGATATGTTGTTGCAGTGAATGTCCCATCCTACACTTGTTTTGATTCAACCCGTTTGGAGGCAGAGCTGAGTGCTAGGGTGGGATTCTGGAAGTTAATTGGCTTGCTGTTTCACTCTCAGTCACACTTTGGAAAACTTATGAAATCAATATACGAGTTCAGCATTTTGTTAAAGTATTTTGAGATTCTTCAAAAACATCAAAAGGGTCGAGTGAAACAGATGAGCTACGGGAGCCTAATGAAATTATCTGTCTCAGTTTGGGTGGGTAACACAGCAGCAGCCTTTTCTAAAGAAATATGCATGTTGTTTATATAGCCATCCAGGGGGATTTGCTGAAAAGCTACCGCAGGACGTGTCATCTAGGGATGGGTTTGAAGGGTTTCTCAATGGGACCTTTTCAGTTGAGTGTCAAAATTCGGGGAAAATATTCCAAAATCCAACACCCGTTGTTGTGTGGGAGTGTTCACTAACTCCAGCTGAGAGTCTGCCTGGTCATGCACTGACATGGTTCACATTTATATCTGTGGGGGTATTCAGAAAAGCCTGGGTACCCATATCCCACTGACTTTCTATGGAATTTGGGCCCTAACTCTCATGGGCTCTTTTGGCAACAGCAGCTTTAGTGATGATCTCCACAAATGGGTGACCCTTTGTGTGGCATTTCCAAAAACGCTTAAGTGATTTAGGAGCACAAGTCCCAGACCCAAGTCCCAGAGGTCAGAGTGCAAAACACACACACTCTGTAATGCTCTCTCCATAAACTCACCAGTCTGAGGGAGCTAACTTTTCTGTTCGGTGCTTTCAGAGCAACGTTTCTGGGAATTTCAAACTCCCTAGAACTGCTTTAGAGAAGCATCAACAACATGCTGAGGCCACAAAACTTTGGTTTGATTTACAAAGAGTTGGACAAAACCTAACACGAATAGAAACCCAGCTCCATCAGAACTGCCCCAGTACATAAAATACAGGAAGAGATTACAAGTGGAACATGAAACTAGTGTGGTTTCTCCCTGAGCTCAGGGCTAATTCTATGATCAGGAATAGTGTATGTAAGTTACACATAACAAAAGGAGGAGAAATCAAGTCTTAGGCCTTGACTAACCATGAAAGTTGTACCAGTTCAATTTAAATCAGTTTTTAAACTGTTAATCTGGTGCAAATCCCTGTTTAGATACTCTGAGTGTAAGAGTGGCTAATATTGCTTAAAGCTTTAACTTTTTTTTTAAACTGAAGTAAGGTAAATGGATATATCCAGTAACCAAATGTAAGCAAGGTCTGAAGGAGCTCTCCACTGACATCTAGTGATGCACTGAGGGAAAAGACTTCAGGAGCAGACTATATTTGCATGTAGACACTTCCTCTGCCTACATGTTCAGCAGATGGAGGTGCTCTGCCAAAATGATCTATTTTGGCTGTTTAGGGGTTAGAGTTTGCTTTAGGCAGAGGTAATGACATATTGTTATCTTTACCATATGAATAAAGGGCAGTGCTTAGCCTGTCCGATTGAGGGGGTCACTGTAAACTGAACCTCACTTGCTAAGCAGGGAATAGAGATGCCCGATTCCCCTGAAGATGAAAAGGAGTTGGGGTAAGTGTTTCTATAGAGTCCCAGATGTCACTTAGCCCTCTCCAAATATAAAGAGACAGTGGTGATGAGACTTAATGGAAATCCTGGTTTCTGTTCAGTGACAACTAGGGTTGAACTTGCTGATTAGCAGGACGAGGGGCTCAGCCTTAGCATGAGCATAATGATGGAGTGAAAGACAACAATGGTGCAGCAGCATAGAGGTTCCCTACTGCCCAGTGAAATCGCTAAGGGTTGGGCTAAGTGGCAGAACCTCAGAACATGGCATCGAGTGACAAGCAGCAGAGACAATGGCAGCAACAGTGATCCGCTAGCAGAGGCAGAGCTAGTAGCAGCAGCAATAAGCCAGTTGCAGAAGTAATGGCTGCAGTGGAGGTATTGCTCATCGCCCCCACCTTCACCCTGTTCAGGAGTAGGAGGTAAACCTACCTCTGAACTCTGGTTCTTTGCTAAGGACAACCAACTGTGAGTGGTGTGCAACAGAGGGAAAGGGGAGCAGCATGTTAAAGAGACTTTTGTTCATCAGACTTTCATACTGCAAGGTGGGAAACTGAGACAAAGGACACTGCCCAATGTACCATGAGGTGGGCTACCTGCTTTTGATTTGTGGTTGTGGTGTTTCCCCAAATAAATGCTGGGTTCCCTTTCCTTTTTAACATGTGTTTCCTTTTGTTATACACCGACTCAGTGCTTGCCAGTGGGAAGCATTGCCTCTTAGAGGCATTCAGGGTGGGGTTTAGTTTTCTCAGATTACTGGGTGGGGGCTCAAGCTGGTTATTTTTTGTATTGTTAAGAGGAAGCCCTAGACATCAAACCTGGCCCTTGTTGCTGCCAACTCCACCTAGCAGAAGTATTACGCCTACAGTATATTTCTACTAGAGATGCGCCCAAACCAAACCCCTACATGTGAACAAGCCAAAACTTCGAATGAGCCAGATCACAGCTTTGTAATTCAGACTCCTCTTTAGGCTCCCGGAGATGGGATGCGAACAACAAGCTAACAGCAGAAATGGTGCAGAATGAGAGAGATTTTTACAGTTCTTTCCACGGTAATAATTCCAGGTACAGTGGGACCCCACAATACCGCGACGATCGGGATCCAAAAAAACCTGATTGCGATAACGGCGGGTCGCGGTATTGCGGGGTTCTGCGCATCAAAGCGGCGACCACCGCTGCCATCAGGAGCCAGCCGTGCACCACGCTATAAGCAGATTCGCGCTATAGCGGGGCACGGTATTCCGGGGTCCCACTGTATTATTATAGATGGAGTGGATAGTTGCCTGACGTTGCCTTACACTTTCCATTAGAACATCCTGTGTCAGTTGCTTATGACTTTGCAAAACTAACTGTTTGGCCTGAAGTTTTCCATACCAGGTGTCTGCAAGGCTGAAATTTGTAGAAAAATTTCAGTAAAAATGGTTCAGTTGTTTCTGATAGGAGATTAGAGATAAGTTGTTTTGTACATGGTTTTTAAAATATCTTGCAATCATTTCATTAGGAAGCTCTAATGTCCTTGTGTTTTGGAGCACAGACTTGAAATTTGGCTGGGGGTGGCCTGAGGTCAGGAATGAGTCTTTTGCCATCCCCATGGGAAAAAGAAAAATAAGTAATTAGCAACAAAAGGAAGGTGATTTCTATTGTTGCATCTGCACAGTCAGAGCAAAGGTTTGGCACAGACTTTATGTGCAGCTGATTCCTTTTTGCATACCTCAATCTGTCTACCAAACCACTTGCACCAGTGTTACTCTGGCCCCACAGCCCAGCTTTTGGAGGTGGGGAGGAAGACTGTCTGCCCCTTAAAGGTAGGGTTGCCAACTCTCTACTTGCAGAAAATCATACACCCTTCCCCCACCCCTTCTCCAAACACCCCTTCCACTGCTCTGCCTCTTCTCTAAGACCCCACCCCCTGCTCACTCCATCCCCCTCCCTTGTCGCTTGCTCTCCTCCACCCTTGCTCACTCGCTCATTTTCATGGGCTGGGGTAGGGGGTTGAGTGTGGGAGGGGATGAGGAGTCTGGCTGAGAGTGGGGCCAGGAGTGAGGGGTTTGGGGTTCAGGAGGGGGTTCCAAGCAAGGGCAGGGGGGTTCAGGGTGCAGGCTCTGGGCAGCGCTGACCTCAGGCGGCTCCCAGGAAGCAGTGACATGTCCCACTGGCTCCTAGGTGGAGGGGCAGCCAGAGGACTCTGCGCATGCTGCCCTAGCTTGCAGGTGCTGCCCCTGTAGCTCCCATTGGCCGCAGTTCCTGGTCAATAGGAGCTGTGGAGCTGGCATTCAGGGCGGTGCCTGCAGACAGGGGCAACATATGGAGCCCTCCTGGCCACTACTTTGCCTAGGAGCCAGCCACTTCTTGGGAGCCGGGCAGAAAGCCTGCCAGCCCCACTGTGCTGCCAAATGGTCTTTTAACAGCCCAGTCAGTGACCGGGTGTTCCAGTTGAAAACTGGACACCTTGCAACTCTACTTAAAGGGCATTGCCTTTTCACCAGCATCAGCACAGACCCAGCTGGCCTCTTCCCCAGAGGTGTTTGAGGAGCTGGGGTGCCCAGGGCATGAAAATATCTACTGCCAGTGCTGTCAGTAGTTCTCAATTAAACAAAGACCTCCATTTATACTGCTCTGAGCTTCATCTGTATCAAGTACTGTTAACTAGCGGCATGAGATGAAAGCCCCAAAACAAGGTGATAGCTAGCTCAGGAAGCCAGGCAGCACCTACTCCAAATATAAACTAAACAATGCTAATTAGCACTAGGAGCAAGTGCTAAACTGATTAATGCAGCATTTACTGGTAACTGCAGGACACCATTCTGTCTCTGCCTTGACTTGAGTGCTTCACCCTGAGCATGAGCACTCTGGCTCTTACAGTCCAATTATCTCCAATGAGGATGCTTCAGGGCTTGAATTGTCAAATAAGCGATGGCTCACAAGTCAATTAAACTCTTGTGGCTGAAAACCAGAATAATAATAAGTTTCCTGACAGGGAACTGCTAAAACAATGCAAATGAGTTCACTTAGAAACCAGTTCATCACTGGAATCGGCAGCATGATGTGCTAGCCTCTTAGCTACAGATTTCCCTATGAACTGGGCACCGTGGCAACCTCTTAAAGAGACATCTGCAGAAGGAATAGACTAGAAGATATTGTTGCTGCTCTTCCAGCATTAATAGGTCACCACTAACACCAGTGTTGTCTCCCTGCTGAACACCAACACATATCCAGAGCCTTCCAAGTTGGCTTCCCATTGGAGGAAACAAAGACCAATGACATTGAATCTTGGTATATTCTTAATGTAACTTGTTTTATTTAAACATACACCCGCCCTGGAACAGAGGTGGCAGGCAATCCTCTCTCTCTCTCAAGAATCTTCTCAGCCCAACACCTGTCAACAGCTCCTGGGGAGCAACCAGTCTTAAGATTTACCACTAGTTGGAGCAATAAAGGCAGAGAGAAAAAACTCTCCTGCTGCTAGCCACAGCTCCCCTGCAACAATAAACTAAATACAAGACTAAAAACTTGCATGCATTCTAAGAAAAACTTGGACTACAATGTAACAGTGCTATCTGGTGACTCCTACAACAAAAAACAAAACAAAAACTGTAGTCTGTAACCTATCATTTAAAATCAGCTTCTGTACCAAATGACTGGAAGATAGCAAATGTGATGCCAAATTTTTAAAAAAGGGCTGCAGAGGTGATTACAGACTTCAAAAAAAGCCTGACTTCAGTACCTGGCAAACTGGTTGAAACTATAGTAAAGAATAAAATTGTCAGACACATAGATGAACATAATTAGTTGGGGAAAAGTCAACAGGGTTTTTGTAAAGGGAAATCATGCCTCACCAATCCACCAGAATTATTTATTTGAGGGGGTCAACAAGCATGTGGACAAAGGGGATCCAGTGGATTCAATGTATTTAGATTTTCAGAAAGCCTTTGACAAGATCCCTCACCAAAGGCTCATAAGCAAGTAATCTGTCATGGGATAAGAGGGAAGGTCCTCTCAAGGACTGGTAACTGGTTAAAAAAAAAAAAAAATAGGAAACAAGCAGTAGAAATAAATGGTCAGTTTTCAGAATGGAGAGAGGTAAACAGTAGTGTCCCCCAGGGGTCTCTACTGTGACCAGTCCTAGTAAACATATTCATAAATAATCTAGAAAGAGGGCTCTGGGGTGTGGCTGGGAATGAGGGATTTGGGGTGCAGGAGGGTGCTCTGGCCTGGGATCGAGGGGTTTGGAAGGGGATGAGGGCTGGGGCAGGGGGCTGAGGTGCGTGAGGGGGGCAGGCTCTAGGTAATGCACGCTGCCCTGTCTGCAGGCACCGTCTCCAAAGCTCCCATTGGCTGCGGTTCCCAGCCAATTGAAGCTGCGGAGATGGCACTTAGGGCAGGGGCAGCATGTGGAGCTGGTGACATTGTGAAGTTCTTATGGAGTCATAGCATTTAAGGCCAGAAGCAACCACTAGTTCATCTGTAGATCAGAGGCCACTAACACCATCCAGCATTCACACACTAAACCCAACCACCAAAGTGAGACCTACTTAGTAGTACAAAGTGAAACCCTACAGCCCAAAGTGGTAGCTCTCAAACAGGGGTCTGGAGCCCCCTAGGGGGCCATAAGTAGGTTTCAGGGGTGCCGCCAAGCATGGTCAGTGTTAGACCTGCAGGGGCCCAGGACAGAAAGTTGAAGCCCCACCGCATGGGGCTGAAACCCCTGGGGTTGCAGATGAATCCTGATCAAGATTTGTGCTCCCCGCAACCCAGCGTGGGGCGCCAGGCAATTTCTCTGCTTACTACCTCCTAACACCGACCCTGGCTTTTATATGGAGAAAACCAGTTCCTGTGTCACAGGTGGACCATGGAGTTTTTATAGCATGTTGGGGGAGGGCTCAGAAAGGAAAAGGTTGCAAACCCCTGCACTATCATGTGCCACAAGCAGAGAATAGGAGGGACCGAGGTGCACCAGTGCCTGAGATCTCCAGAATGGCAGGGAAATGATTAAGTGACATATCCAGATAATCCTGGCAAATGACCCGCATCCACATGCTGCAGAGAATGGCGGCCTGCCCCCCCACCACCACACACAAGCTCGCTGCCACTCTGATTTGGGGGAAAAATTCTTTCCAGACCCCACATATGGTGATCCCTTAGACCTTGAGCATGTGAACAAGAACCAGACAGCCACACGCCTGAGAGACACAAGGCATAACAAAGCAATATACATACACCTCTCAAAACATTTAAAGAAAATTAATGGATATTAATCCAAAACCAGCGGAAGCAATTCAAGCATTGCTCACTCTATTATCCAGGCATCACAGAAGAAGCAAAGTGCTCTTTGAGATTTAATCTTAAATAAAGCAGGGCTGGACCGTCCTAGTCAGTCCTTGGGTAGTGTCTAGAGATGGGCAGAGTGCAGTAGATGGAAGTCAATTCTAAATCAGTGCTACCCCATAGTGCTGGGCTTTCCTGAGGTCCCTCCTGACTATTTGTGATCATTACAGTCCTTATGGCACTGTTTGCAAGAGTGAGACAGAAACCATATTTAACAGTCCAGAGGTTAACTAGGGGTCATGGTAGATAACCAGCTGAACATGCGACAAAGAGTCCTGTGGCACCTTATAGACTAATAGACGTATTGGAGCATAAGCTGAACATGAGCTCCCAGTGTGTTGCTGTAGCTAAGAGGACAAAGGTGATCCTTGGACATAAGCAGGGGACTATCATGTAGGTATAGGCAGGTGGCGTTACCTTTATATATGGGATTACTGAGACCATCACTGGATGCTTTGTCCAGTTCTGGTGTCTGCACTTCAAAAAGGATGTTGAAAAATTTGAAAGAATTCAGACACTAGCTACAAGAATGATTTGAGATCTGGAAAAATATGCTTTATAATGAGGGACCAAAGAAGCTCAAGCAACTTAATTTACCAACAGGAAGGCTAATTGGTGACTCATTCATGATCTATAAGGGGAAGATCTACAAGGGGAAGATTTCGGACAGTAGACAACTCTTTAATCTTGCAGAAAATGTCATAAGATCTAGTGGCTGGAAGCTGAATCTAGACAATTCAGATAAGGCACAGATTTTTAACAGTGAGCATAATACACCACAAGAACAACTTACAAAGGGATATGATGAACGCTCTGTCATGTGAAGTCTTTAAATCAAGACTGGATGTCTTTCGCTAGTTCAGACACAAGTTATGGGCTTGATGCAAAAGTTAGAGTGAGATCTGCTAGCCTGTGATATACAGGAGGTCAGACACAGTCATAATGGTCCATTCTGTCCTAAAACTCTATGAAACTATGAACTAAAACACAACTGGGTTTATTGAGAAATACTAACTTATATTTAATAGAAGTGACACAACATGCACCCAATATGGAGTCTCCTCCCAGATTCAAAGCCAAGCCGCCCCTCCCCAACAAAGGAATGAGTGACATTAACAATTATATCCATCAATGATACAGCACCACATCAGATGACTGAACATTACATCAGAACATTGTCTCTCATTGGCGAATCCTGAACTGAGAACACTGCTGGCTAGCAACTACTGAGAGATGATTAACTCTTTTATGGCTGACACACACACCACAGGTAAAAAAATATTAGTTTTGGTACCCTGGCCAGATTCCAAACTCAGGTAATTCCCCTGGCGATTCTACATGGAATCCTGCCTTCAAATTGTGCTGAATGAGACAATGCTACAGAAGGCCACTGCTCTCCACCACAGAAGGGACTGTGTCTCAAAGATGGGCCTGCACCAAAGCCACAGACCTGATGATGTCTTGATAATGAAGTAAGCAGAGCTATGAATTCCTCTTTCTGCAGTGAGGTTATTCCTGCCCTGATCCTGCATACTTCTAGGCTTCTTCATTATAGCCAGAAGAGGAACTGGAGGGGTCTAAATAAGAAAGGCTTTTCCTGCAGAATTTTGGTTTCCAGCACGATCAGAAATAGAGAGAGTGTCTAGAATTTTGAGTGGGGACTTACTCCAAACCTAATAAGCAAGTCTGCTAAATATTGCCAATTCAGAGGTTAGGTGGGTTTAGACTGTTGACTTAATATTGGCATAGCTCTATTGGAGTCTATGGCACTAGACCACTGAAACCAGCCGAGTTCTGTCTGGTGGCATAGGCCAGAATAGCCTAAAGCACTGGTGGACTTAACTGGTGAAGGTGTGTCCTGGGAAGACCTTCCATTCCCACAAGTAGGTTGCATCACACTCATCTCCTCCATAGTCCTCTGTTCTCTCTGAAACTGATGCTACCTTTCCTAAGCATAAAATAATGCCTGCCAGTAACATACCTATATCTCTGCTAGCCATTGGGAATCTCATGCTGCCAAATGTAAAGCCCATTCAAACTGGGTTTATATTTAGATGAGCTCTCCAGCTACTGAGATTTGGGTTCCGGTTGTCTCTGCTGCAGTATTTTCTAGGTCACGTCAGGCCTTTTTTGGGCCATGTCAAAAACAAAACAAACAAACAAAACAAAAAAAAAACACCACACAAAAAAAACCCCACAACACACACACTGTATACTCAAAACTCCCAGCTGAGCCAGTGGAGTTCTGTGTGGTCAAAGCACCCATGATCAGGGGACTTGACACAAAAATCTGGTTTTTACATTACACTTTCCAGGAAAATCCACAATGTAGAATAAAAGGAAAAATGGCTCATTAAACTCAAGAGAATTTCTGCAAACCATCCCCTCTCCTCTCCCCCTCTCCCCCACACAAAGTAAAACATCCAAGTGGTTTGAGGAACTTCACACACTCCCAGGGCTGACTCATCCCCAACCTGCATGACCAAAATCCCGCAGTCCCCATGTAGAAAAATATACGGTCATGCCCATCCAGGAACAGAAGGGAGCCCACAAGGGGTGAGAAGTCCAGACTAGGTCAGGGGAGGATACCAGCTCTGTTGCTTGCTCCCCACCCCTCATGCCCCGCAACAGCTTTTCAGCTGGATTCCTCCTGTGGCCTGAATCCCACAGAAATTCAGGAAGAAATAGACCTGTGGGCATATTTTGCTGTAAGACACACCCTAATTGTCCTCCTTGCTGAAAGTCTTAGCAGAAAAGCCGGAGCCTAAATGGGGTAGGCTGCACTCCCTACAGCTTGGGGTTAAAGCACCTTGAGAGGTGATTGGGAAAAAGCTTTATTCATATTACCCAGACTGTGGGAATGCCAATGAACCAATGCCCAAACGCACCAAGAGAAATGGTTCCCATCTCCGACAGCTGTCTTCCTCTCTGCAGCCTGTGCTGCGCTAGTCCTACAGAAGAAAACCCCCCGGCTGACAGTTGGGCACCTTTCATCCGCATGACAATGTATAAAAGATTAGCTACACCGATTAGATCGGACAGCTCCAGCACTCAGGAGAGAAGTGGGAAAAGCATCCTCCAGATTGCCAACTGTGCTAGCCACTGTACATATGAGAGACTCGTCTTTCTATACATACCTGAACAATCAGTCTGTGGTGTTAACCCACCAGGGTTGCACCAGAGATGAATCTGACCTAGATGGTGCACTGAATACATTATGAGCAAGAAACAAAGAAAAATCTTTGGAGCGGGCTTCTCTGTTCTATGGTCTTGAGAAGGCTCAGGCTGAGCAGAGAGAATTTAATAGTCTTTTGCCCAAGGGATAGCGCTTGTTATAGGATTTGTGTCTCCACATTTAACGGCAGGATGACAACCGGGAGACCAGATCTGCACAGCCAGCGACATGATAGATCAAAAAGCCTTCCAGGTTCTGTTTCGAAACAAAGAGCTCTTGATCAGCCGTAAGACGGCAGCCTATGCCTACCGTGTGCTGCCTTCTCTACCTCGAGGACACCTGCTGGGCCACTGCCTCTTTAATAATACATTAAAAAGGTGGCTTTCCGGAGAATGAATTATGAATCTGCAATGCAAGCACTGGGATTCAGGGAGCAAGGAGATGCAGTAACTGCTTGTGCTGCTGGAGAGAGAGAGAGAATCACTGCCAGCTGTGTGATTTGTCTGACCCCCCCAAAGGTTGTGGGGAGGGGCATGAGATTGCCTTTAATTGTGCCCTCCCAGTCATGCATCCACAGATAGAAATCAGGCTGGCATTGAGTTGCTAAGGAAGTATGTATCTTTAAAGTAAAAATGACAGGGCCACAAGGAGCCACTTGCATTGCTTGTGGCCGCAGCCAGCCACGTTGGGCTCTTGTTAAAGACACAGAGCGACTATTTAACAAGTATTTTTATTTAAAGATTCACAGCAGTGAGAGCGAGCTATTAGCTGCAGCCAGCCACAATCTGCTCTTCCCTGCAAATCGCTGGCCTAGACGCCCAAAGTGAAGAACAGCATTCAGCCTCTGACCGAAGCCACACCCCACTTTGTTACCCAGCAGGGCTCCCGACTCCACACACCAGCCAGGCTCAGTCAATTTCAGTCATCTTGCCTTTGTTTCTTATACCCAGAGGGTTTTGGCTTTGGACAGCTATGCATTAAAACAGTAGTTACCACTAATCATTATTAAAGAATAAATATTCACAGTACATTGTCAGTAGACTTTGTATACAGATCGTTCCTTTCAATGGCTCCCCAGATGCCGAAAAATCTGTGTTAAACATTGGGACTGAATAAAACCCTAATCTCAGAAGCAGGCACACAGTAAAAACAGTTCTTCATACCAGCTCGATTCTAAGGGCTGGGTCTACATTAGAGCCCTGTGCGGGACTATTTTTAAAATCCTGCTCCCATTCCACCCCACAATACCCTCTTCCACTCATCCCGTATTGTTTCTTGCATTTATCCCACTCCCACCTGCAAAAACCTTAGACGCCTCAAAAAGAGATTCCCTCATGATACTTAAAAAAAGGTTGATTTTATATAAATGGAATTCAGACACAATTTTTACCACTGAAAGAATGAAACAAATCTTGTTTAAACCATGTAAAAAACCCTTTTAATTCCTATTATAATAGACATCAAATCTCTATCCATCACTTAAATTTAAGTAATAAAACATTTTAAAAAGCGAAGACTTGCTTTACATCACTGAAATTCTGTTTATGACAAACTGACGAGATTTAGTGTTTTCCCACAAATTACCAAAATCTGGGTTTTTTTGCCCACCCAATCCCACCCACAACGAAGTACTTTTTCCACTCCCACTATTATGGCAGTGGATCCTGCGGGATCCCAGTCCCTCTGCAGCGCTCTAGTCTACACTCTGGAGACTGTACTGGCATCGTTAGGGCACTGTGGTTATGCTAGCATAGTATAGACGCAGAGCACAGCGGGAAGAGATTTTTTTCTCCAGTGTAGGAACACCCCATCCTCTGATGACAGTCAATGGAAGCATTCTTCTGTTGACAGAGCTGTGTCCACAGTAGGATTAGTCTGCACAGCTGTATCGCTCAGGGCTGTGTTTTTTTTCCCCCCTCACACCTGTCTGCCGTAGCTCTGTTGACCTCCTAACTGAAGAGTACGCCAAGCCTAAGATTCAGGCTCATCCAATCAGGAAATATGAACAATACTTTCTTATCAAAAATATCCAACACAACTCAAATGGCACACTTAACACACTGATCAAACAACCTACAGACCAAGATCCATTCATAGAAATGAGCTGGGTAATAGTTTAGAACAATGAATACCTCTGAGAAATCAAAGGCTGGTCATGTGCAAGGAAAGTCAGAAAACAAGGCTACACTGAGAGAATCCATTATGTGCTATGGATTATTCACACTTCGTTCCGATTATCATTATCATCCTCATTTTACAGAGGGGAACTGAGGCACAGAGACACTAAACACAGATGATTGGTGGTTTAAAAAAATATGAGGCACACCTAGGAGCCCATCTGCCTCTTAAGGCCAGATTTCTGAAGATGTGTATGTGCCTAAAGTGACTTACCCAAGGTCACCTAGCAATTGGCAGCAGGGCCAGAAATGGAAACCAGCTCTGACAAGTCCTACTCCCTTACTTTAACCAAACACCACTTCCTGCCAGGACAGGAATAATGCTGCAGGTGCTTTGATCTTGCCCTGGGCTGTGCCCAATGACATGCTGTAACTGCACAATGCTGGTGCAGGAGGGCATGAAACGGGGCAGAGCAACAACAGGCAAGATAAGAAAGGCCTGGGGACATCAGGAAAGTACCCACAGCATGGGATGGGAAGCAGGAAGCTTGTGACCAAAGGACTGTTCTGGACAGTGGGGAGTTCCTTAAAATCAAAATCAAGGGAGCCCATCACTTTCTTACCAGCTGCCTCCTCCCCTGCTTGGAGAGCTTTAACTCATGAGCCAGAGTCACTGTTTGCTCAGCAGCCTATGCACAGTTGACTGAGTGGCATAGCAGCATGTTGGCCAACACCGCTTTCTCAGCGCTGTGCTTCTTGTAAGCGCTGGGCTTGCTAGCGGCCGGGTCGCAGAGCCCCGCTGAGAGAGCAGCCTGAATCCCACATGGTCGGCTGCTCACTGCTGCCTGGAGAAAGAAACTGCTCACATTATAACAGCCCTTATGGTGGGAGCTCAGGCTGGAGCCACCAGACTGCCTGAGCTGCTCACTGACCGCGTCTAGAAGTGCCCCGCCAACTCCTTTCAGAATCCCTGGGGGCCAGGAGCGCTGAGGTCTGTCTTCAGGCCTCCTTCAGCATGGCAGCGGCTGATCACGCAGAATCCAGCAGTTAGGATTTGAAAGTCATCGAGGGTCTCCCGGTATTATGTTCTGCCTAAGGGTGCCGGTCAGGCTTGAGTTTTTACATGCGTTTTGGGTGAGAAGGGCCCACCTAACAGTCCTGGAAAGTTATTCCCTGCATCCACAGAACAGAGCCAGCTCAGGGAGCAGCAGCAAGGCAAGATTTACCCAACGCTTCTGATCTCAGTCCGGGCCTGAAGGCACATTTATAAAATGGAGGTATAATCATCCCCCCCCACACCATTAACTGTAAGGGTCCTGCTCTGCTACATCATCCCCCAGGTGCAGAGGGAAAACAGTGAGGTGGAAGGGACCCAGGAGCTGCAGTCTGGAAAATGGTGCCCCAGCCTCATGAGTGCCACATGGACCTTCGTAGCAGCAGAGCTGGTGCTGGCATTCGGTTGCCATTCAATCCCCAGCCCAACTAGTCATAACAATGGATTGCTGCCGTGCTGTCGGCTGGACCAGTACTAATGTCGAATCACGATAACCGTAGGCTTTAGGCCCCCTTCCAAAGAGATTACGATGGGAAGAGCAGCTGCTCCATGATTTTCTTGTGCTCCAGTCCTGGCCACCCTCCTCCTCACACACCAGAGCTTCCAAAATACTGGGCTTCTGCTGGCTGAGCAGCAGGCCCAGTGCTTGCCTTAGTGAAATCCCCCCACACCCACCTCCTTGCACATGAACACACTAGGGGAAGGGAACAGCCAGGCCACATCAGTGAGGGGGAGAGAAGGGGGCAGTTGAGTGGGCGGAGCACAGGCCTAGGACCAGGACTCCCTTGCATGCTTAGAGATGAACGCTCAGTGCGTCCAAACCCTTGCCCACATGGTGGGGACACTGGGAGTGTCTGGCATCAGCACTGCGATTTGGAGTGGGAATCCCTAGAACCTCTGAGGCCCTGGCTCAACGCTCCTCCCAACAAGCAGCCAGAGCCTCTGCCATCAGCAACAGCCCCATCACTTGTCTAATGCACACAGCATCTCCCTGTCAGACCCATTTGCTGAACACGAGTGTGCCCGCAACATGAAAGAGCGCGAGCGAATGCGTCCCCTCCTTTTAAAGGGGTGAGTGTTTTGCTTGTCGTCTGGCGAGGAACTGAAGCTGTTCCTTAATCATCTGACTTTGAAGTCCTCTAAATCTACAGCTGCAGCAGAGTCGGAATCACTTGGCAATAGAAGATGCATTATTAATTTTCTGAACTGAGGACAAGGAAACAGTATCTTTGGAGAAGATGAAACCTCTTCTCCCTTTGGGCTCAATAAGCAGGAGAAAATCAATGAGGATTTTTAAGATTCAACTGTTTCAGGGCCCCACCCTGAAATTTCACTACTTCCACCAACTTCAGTGGGGATTACAGGTGCCCAGCATCACTCAGGGTGTGGCCCATGTTACAGCGCAACAAGATACATAGAAACAGAGGGATCTTGCCCCAGAGAGACAGCAAATACAGTACAATTCATTAAACTGCTCAGGCAAGAGAAGGCAGAGATATTCTTGCTGAGGGTGAAGCCCCAAAAGGTTGGAAAAAGTGGGATTTAATGGCAAATTGCAAAGAGGAAAACATTGTTGCTCCTGGCCTTGACTGTCCCTATAGTGAGGTGTTTGTGTGTAGCTGGTAGAGGCTGACAAGAGCTGAGACTTGCCAGTGAAGTGTCACTTTCCACCTCTCTGGGGTGAAGTAGCTCTCTAATGCAGATTTACAGATTCATGCTACAGAGGCCTAAAACTACACTGCTGAGTGGAATCTGTGGGAAACAGTTACCCCTTTCTTTATTCACCACCCAGGACTGTTTGTGAGAGAACAAAGCAGCAAAAAAGGGCCCTGTGCTTTTGGTTTGTGGTTCTCCTTTAAGGAGGGAAGGAGAGATCCTCCATGAATGGGAAATGACAGCTGAGTCCAACCCGAGAGCAGGACAAAGACAAAGGGCCTGATCGCAAGAGGTACATAGTGGCCGTGGCTCCTGTCACAGCTGGGATCAGGCCCAAGGAGAGGAGGGATGTGGAATTACCTAAGGGAGCAGGTGTGATGTAGGATGGGATGAAAGCAAAATTCTCCATGGGACATGTACACACGTAAGTACAGTTTAGAACCTCACTGCACAAAGCCCTGGAAAAACACAACTACAGGGGACAACTGGCTATCTGACAGGTCTGAAAATGATGTTAATGTAACAAATGGTCAAGTGGATGTGTTTCGAGTGGGGTCCCACAGGGATTGGTTCTCAGCCCTACGCTATTCCACCTTTTTAACAGTGACCTGAAAGAACAGATAAAATAGTCACTGGTAAAGTTGCATTAAAAATTGGGGGTGTGGTAAATAATGAAGAGGACAGGTCACAGACACAGAGTGATTGGGATTGCTTGGTAAATTGGGTGCAAGCAAATATAATGGCTAAATATCAATGTAGCCATCTAGAAACAAAGAGGGTATGTCATTTACAGGATGGGGGACATTGTCCTGGGAAGCAGACACACTCTGAAAAAGATTTGGGGGTCGTGGTGGATAATCAGCTGAACATGAGCTTACAGTGTGATGCTGTGGCCAGAAGAGCCAATACAATCCTGGGATGCATAAATAGGGGAATCTTGAATAAGTTTAGAAAGATTATTTTACTTCTGAATTGGCACCAGTGCAACTGCTGCTAGGATCCTGTGTCCAGTTCTGGTGCCCACAATTCAGAAAGGATGTTGATAAATTGGAGAGGGTTCACAGAATAGCCACAAGAATGATTAAAGGATTAAAAAGCCTATCTTATAGTGATAGAGTGCCTTGAGTCTACCTAGTTAGATGAACAAAGAGAAGGTTAAGTCTGGAAGTACCTACATGGGGGGCAAATATTTAATAACGGGCTCTTCAGTCTAGCAGAGAAGGTCCAACATCATCAATTTACAGCAATCGGAAGTTAGACAAATTCAGACTGGAAATAAGGTACATATTTTTAACAGTGTGGGTAATTAACCATGGGAACAGTTTGCCAGGGGTCAGAGTGGATTCTCCATCCCTGACATTTATTAAATCAGGATTGGGTGTGCTTCTGCAAGAGCTGCTCTAGGAGTTATTGGGGGACAGGTCTCTGGGCTGTGTTATACAGGAAGTCAGATTGGATCACCACAATGGTCTGTTCTGGCCTTGGAATCTGAACTCTGCCCTACTCCCCAGGAATGGGACAGATGAGGTCGGCTGACCTTGTGGCTGAGGCACTGGAACAGGACACAAGAGAGCTGGATTTAATCCTTGCTCCGCCACCCACTCCCTGTATGACCCTGGGCAAGATCCCGTCACAGCTGAATCAGGATCCAGGGGTCTTCCCTCTGGCTCCAGAGAGGGCTGAGCTTTCTAAGGCACGAAACGTCTTCGCCCCTGCCAGCTTCCTATTGACCAGGTTGGCTTCTTGCCCACGGACCATTCCTTGCCCTCTGGCCATTCTCAGGCTGGGGCGATGGTAGCTGCCACCACTCACTGCAAATATTTCTGCCAAGAGGTTTGAGAACAGCAAGTGAAGACAGACCCAGTGGAGCCTGTGGCAACACTAGCTTTAATGCAACCACACATTTGACACAAAGCCCGGGGCACTTTAAAATAGTTTAATGTCTTTTAACAGCCACATTTACATACTGGAACAAGTGGCAACCTCCTGCCTCAGAGGGCAGTAAAAACCCTTTGCTATCTAAGTGAGTTCTGGAGGGAGTGCGGCAGGGAAGCGCACAGGAACCAGATGGAGGCTCCTCAACGCTGGCAGGAATCCAGCTTCCCTCTGACTCCACCCCTGATGGGGCAGAGGGACACCTAACGAGCTGCGAGTAGGGCGGCAATGGGCTCTCACATGGCATTTTGGTGGCTCCTCTCCAGGAGCTAGGGTGGACAGAGGCAGAGCAGGATGGGAAGAGGCTGAATGAGCAAATGGAGCTCGTTTGGGTTTGGGTCTAGCGATGGGTGAGGGAAGGGGGTTTTGATTCTTCCTGAGCCAGGTCTCTGAGCAGCGGCTATTCTGGGCAGTTGTCCAGGCTACATAGACCAATGAGTCTTTGCGCACTCGATGCAGAGAGAGGGCTCAAGAATCGGCCCAGGAAGAATCAGAGCGCTCCCATGCCCAGGAAAAGGCGTTTGGGGTGCTGCTTCCCGAGGATTTGCACAGCATTACTGACTCACTGGGTACGAGAGTCCTGGATTGCTGGCTGAGCCAGCCGTGGCAGTCCCAGAAAGCCTGAGGTCACAGCCAGCCCTGCCATATGCAGAGCACCAGGAACATAACAGCTTTTAGTTAAACACTGAGTGTTTCCTTGCAATAAGCCTGGGCAAAGCATTCAATGCTGCAAGCCCACTGCTTGCCACTGGCTCTTCCCAATGATGCCAGGTTAGTCACTGCGTCTCTCAGCCTCCGAGGGCTGGGCTATGAGGCCAGTAAAACCATGTCCATTGCTCCCTTGACTCTTGGAAAGGAACCAGGAGCCATGCAGAACCAGGGCAGGGAGCCTGCCTTAGCCCCGCTGTGCCAACGACCAGACTTTCAGCAGCCCGGTCAGCCGCCAGGGTCCCTTTTCAAAAGGGCGTTCTGGTCGAAAACCAGACCCCGGCAATCCTATCTCCCTGTCTGGGGATACTCATTGCAACCTCCCTGAACCTTGGCTCCTATCTCAGTGAATCAGGGCTGGGATAAACTGTCCTACAGCAGAGGGGTGCAGGCTGTTTCCAGGGCCCTCTCCTGGGCATTCACACTCACACACTGTTACAGCAAGAACCTGGATCAAAACACTTACTACATTTCAGGTCTGAATGTGACTGGAGTAATTCCCTCCCCCTCCCCGTGGCTTGTGCTCACTGCAACAGGCAACTCCAGTGACTACACTCCAGCTAGGCTAGCTCCAGGGAGAATAGACACACTGCCCCTTCCCACCCCAGGACTGTAATTCCAACTGATGCATCCCCATTGCATCAGTAGCTCCAGTGTCTGCAGCACTCAGACTTCATCCTACCTCCTCGATGGGCCAACAGCTCCAGTTTAAACCAACACTTAACTCAAGCTAGAAATGAGAGAGAGAATAGGAGTCAAGCTAAAGAAATAAAAGTCACCTGATAGCTCCAGATAACAATGCAGATGGAAAGCCCAAACACACACACACACACACACACTTTCCCCTCTCTGAGCAGGACACCTTAAAACAGGGGTTGGCAACCTTTCAGAAGTGGTGTGCTGAGTCTTCATTTATTCACTCTAATTTAAGGTTTCGTGTGCCAGTAATACATTTTAACATTTTTAGAAGATCTCTTTTTAGAAATCTTTAATATAGAATTAACTATTGTTGTATGTAAATTAAAGAAGGTTTTTGAAATGTTTAAGAAGCTTCAATTAAATTAAAATGCAGAGCACCTAGACCAGTGGCCAGGACCCAGGGAGCGTGAGAGCCACTGAAAATCAACTCGCATGCCATCTTTGGCATGAGCACCGTAGGTTGCCTATCCCTGCCTTAAAAGCTTCCTGAATTCCAATAAATATACATTGAACAAAACTGGATCTCCCCCGCGGCGCCCCCCCCCCCCCCGCCACCACCCAAATTTAAAGTCATCCCTAAAAAGTCAGACCCAGCCAATGGCAGTAATTTGCTCAGTCCAGATAGCTTAATTCTCATTCCTTGTCTCCATTAGTTCTGACTGCATGGTCACCTATTCCACATCAGCCTGTTAGGAAAACAAGCTTAAGGACAAGCCAATTTTCATGTTCAAAATCCTTTGTCCAACTTTTAAAATCCACTGAGTTTTGCCCTAGAGCCAATGTCCATTCAAGTGATGGATCCTGCAGGATCACATGGGGATGAGTGTGGTACAGACACTTAGTTAGGTAGCTAAGACAAATCTTTGGGAACTGATGGTTGGTTCCCTACTATGAGAAATCATTGCTGTTCTCCTTATTGCAGAACTCACATCCAAACGGATGGCAAGATAGCCACTGTCACAATACAGAGACAAGCAGCGGAATGAGTCAAACCCATTTTTAATGTGATTTCGCATGATGAAGGCTACAGCCTTTTTAATTTTTACAATGCTAGATGCAAGCAGCTCTCAAACAGCTATACATCTACCCGAATGCAGAACAATTACATTGCCGGGGCCGGGGGTGGGGGGGGGAAGACAGACAGCCATTCTGAATGCAAACATCAACACAGCCACCCAAAAATCTATGTACAATCATACATTCATGTCTCCCAAATATAGGAAAGGTGCTTGGAGGGAAGGTGCTTGGAGGAAATGTGATTTTTCCATCTTGTGGTGTTGTAGGTTATCATCTCAATCCAGAGAAACATGCAACTCCTTTTTGTTAACACAAATGAAAATGCTAGAGAGAGTGTTATCCCTGTCCAGATGCAAAGCTAACTTACGTAAAAAAGACAAACAGAACACATACTACATGGGTTTTTTGTTCTGATATAGAAAAATCAGTCCATGTAGCAGAAAAAGCATGAGCGTTTACAGGGTTAAACATTCTTCTGATTAGTTGGCTTTACTGAATGTAGAAAGCATAACACCACCACATACGATATCTCAGATCAAAAATGCACAGAGCAGAATAAAGCCCCCTTTGCTAACCGAACTGCTGCATGCATAGCTCCGTTCCCTCTGCATGTTAATACAGGATAAATCCTTTCCAGTGATTTAAAGTAAAACACACAACAGTGAACACACCAAAAATATCATGACTTACCCTTTCGGAGACACTTGCTTTTCTTAAGATATTTGGCAGTGAAAAATGGCATAGCTGCAATAGCAAGGTTTCAGCCAAAGCTGACCTTTTATTACCAAGCGCTAAGACCAAAATGACTGGACCGAAGAGAGAAAGCCAATTATTATACCAGACCTTTAAAATGCTCAATGATGAGCAACGGGAATTCAGAGTGGGGTAAAGTATGTCAAGTTGCACGGTGGGGATTGCAGATATCTTTCTGCTCATTAGCACTGCTGTTCGAGTTATTTAAAGTGCACTCAGGGGAAATGAGGACAATTTCCATGACAATATGTACAGTATCATATAAGGAGGAAGCATTTTTTCAGGCAGAACTTCTGCCTTACTCAGCTGCCACAGCAACCAGCAGTACGTCGAGAAGGAAAGAAAGAGGGGGGAAAAAATCCCTCAAGTCTGGAAAGGGCAAAAACTGAGCCTATTAACCTGGTCTTGTCCCCACTGGAAAATGTGCTACCACACCCCTTCACACGGCCATGCTGGGATATCCTCTTGTTTGTTCTTAGCAACCTCTCCGAAAAGGAAGCATTGTCAAGTGCTGAGAGTCAGCTAATTGAATCCTGGCTCTGCTACAGCTTTTCTCTGTGATCTGGGACAAGATAATTTGCCTCTTTCTGCCTCAGTTTCTCCCACCTTTAAATTAGCAGTAATAATATCACCCTAACTCATGTGAATGCTGTACTGCTTAATTCATAAAGGGCTTTGAGAATCTTGATTGGAATGCAACATAAAGGTACAAATCATAATAAACAAAAAGTCTGCTGTGTTTGCACTCCAACAGCAAGTCTGGTTTTTATTGCCAATATTTACCCTTCAGAATAAAATGCCACTTAGTGTATCTTTTTTCTTACTCACCTACATCCCCTAACTTTGCCTAGGACTTGTCTATGTGATCAGTTAGCACGCGGCAAGCTGGAGGGTGAATGTACAGCACACTAGCCTGCCATGCGCTCACTGGCTATGTGGTCTTGCTACTATGCACTAGAACTTTAACATACTCCTGTTTCAAAGCACACTATCTGATTTTTTAGTGTATGGTAGCAGCTACCACGGGGCCAGTGAGTGGGTGGCAGGCTAGCGCATGGCACATTCGCACCCTGGCTTGCTGAGCATGAACTGGCTAGGTAGACAAGCCCTAAGAGATTATCGTCTGTACCCTCACCATTGCCTCTACTTCCCTAGAGAACTTCATGGAGTCCAGAGCTGGTTTGGCTCCCTTAGAACCTAAAGTCTTCTATTTCCACACAAGAGAGACAGCACACATTGTGGCAAGGAAAGTACACCACTCATGTGGCTCATTCATTGGACTTCACTGCCACTATTCAGAGTTCAGCTGCCTCCTAACATCACAGGGCACAGTTCAGCTGCAAGGAGCAGCAGCAGTATGGCCCAGTGAATAGAACACAGGACTGGGTTGGGAGATTTGCATTCTGTTCCTGGCAGTCACTGGGTGTCCGAGGGCAAGTCTTTTAGCTTCTCTGTGCCTCTGTTTTCCCACCTGTAAGAGTGAGGAGATACTGATACCGCACTTTTATAATGAGCTCCAGGCTCTTTGACGAAAAGGGCTAGATCAATAAATATCAAGGATTAGCATTTCCAGGGACTGTTCAATCCTTGGCCTCCTGGATAAAGATACTGCTTGAACTAATTCTGTCATTACTACATCATGGCTACCCTGGTGAATACTGAAACCAGTCAGCTGGAGGTGAGAGGACCTGTAACCCGTTACCAACCTCCACAATCATCACTGGCCAAACTCACTTGGGTTTAATGCCCTGGATGAGGAGTTGCTCTCTAGTCTGGAAAGGCAGGAATTCCGACTGACGCCTTCCCAAATAGGTGACAAAGCCTACATACCAGGGTAGGCAGCCAGTGTCAAGGTTTTTAAAATCAATCTGCTCTTAGTACATTCATATTTTATAATGAGAACTTCATAAGTTCAAGCTCCAAGGTCCGAAGAAACCCCAGACAATTAGAGGTGCTCTGCCCTTTGTTGGAAGAGCATCCCACTGTTTCGCAGCTTCCGCATCTAGGAGGCGGCCAGATAGTTCAATGAAGCGCTGAACAGGAATCTGTTGGATTCACTATACCGGAACAGAACATCGACCTAGCTAGCTGCTGCTCCTGACACCTCAGACTTCCCAAGCTGAAAAATCCAGTTTGTTAATCAGTAACCACCTCTAACTGCACCTGCTGCACTCAAGGTCAGACTGTGTGCAGTGGTGGCCATCTAATCCCAAACCAGGAAGGACCATACTCAGAATCTGGCCAGGCCCTTTCCCCAAGGCTCCAGCTTTGTTTCTTCCACATAAAAGCTAGCACATCAAACATCCCTCTCCCCTAACCAGGGTCTTTTGCAGGGGCCTATCTATTCCTAGCAGGTTTCCATTCTACAGGCCACTTGCCTAAGAGCCATATGCTGTTTTAGGGTCCTGCCACAGGAGCAAGCCAGCCTGCTTCCTTTCTCCCCTGGCCCAGGAGCTTCCTGCCAGAGCCTCCTTGCTGCTGACAGCTCTCTCCTTAACTGAGCCCCTTTGCTGTCTTTTTAATCACCTAATCTCTAGCTGATCAGTCTCAGCCTGGAGGCATCTGAGGCATCTGATCCATCACTGGCGAGGCTGGATCCAACTCCCTAAACGGGCCAGCCACCCTGTGACAAGTGGTGATGGGGCTATTGGGCTGGGCAGGAGTGAAGCACTGTCCATTATTCCATCAGTCTGTCTGACCCCATTTCAAACCAGGAGCTACGCCCTGATCTGTTATGTTCCCTCACATACAAAGAGCAAAGCACTGCTTTCTGATACAATGATCTCTATTTTAAACTAGGAGGAGAACAACAAAACAAGAAAGAACAAAAGTAGTCTCCTCGCACTAGAGAGCACAGTGTGGGGTTTCCTCTGACACTCTGCACTGGGCTCTGAGAACAGGACGCCTGCTGAATTGTGCACACAGAATGCCTAGAAAATATGAAGATACAGCACACACCAAAGAGCACCAGTTTCATAAAGTCCAGTACACACAATCTTAGTATTTGAGTCCCTCACAAGCTTTTCACGTGTATTTATCCTCACAACACCTCTCTATGGGATAGGACTATCCCCATTTTACAGAATGGGAATTGCAGCACACACAGCTTAAGGCTATGTGTCCATTAGAAACACTGCAGTGTAGACACTTGCTATTCAGCATAGAACCCCTCCTGTTGCTGTAGTTAATCCACTTCTGAGAGGTGGTAGCTTGGTTGATGGAAGAATTCTTCAGTATACCTAGCACTGTCTAAACCAGGGGCTAGGTTGGCTTAACTACATGACTCCTGGGTGTGGATTTTTCCACACCCCTGAGTGACAACATAGCTGGGTCATCCTAAATTTTGGGGGTAGAGCTGGCCCAAGTGACTTATCCAAGGTCATCCAGGGAGTCTCTACAAAGCAGGGAGCTGAACTCAGGTCTCCTGAGTCCCAGATTAGTGTCCTAACCATTGCTCTGCCCTTCCTCCAGTCAGTAGGAGGAGTGAATCTCACTCCTCTCCACCCAGAGCCCTGCTAGGCTATGCTTAGCAATTGTCCCTTTGTTGCCCCCCGCCACCCCGGTCCAGACTCTCCTCCTTTTTAGGGTTAATGGAGGAAGATTTCTTTCCTCTAAAATGAGAAATCCAAACCTCCCCTATGACAGACACAATCTGGTGCAGATGCCTCTTCCCACGGATGGCTGGAAACATATTTGGGATTTGCAACACCTCCCTCCCCCACAACCAATGTGTTTACCTCAGAATCAGGCTAATTTAAAGTGCTAATTAGACCATTTCTCTGAAAACTTCACTTCTGATCCCCACGCCGTCGCCGCCTCCTCCTCCCCCCGCTGTCACAGCACAGCGCACAGGGAGATTCAGAGAACAAAAAACTTCCCCTTTATCCTTGGGCTTCTTCATCACCCCATCGCTGCCTACTATCCTTTCACACAGTGATGCAGCAGGTGGGGCTTTTGCTGGAGGAAGTCATCTACATTTCACTACTGGCAAAAAAAGTTCAGCTGAAACCACAGCAACCAGAAGGGAATTTCTCACCCTGCATGTTAGACCTATTTCAGGTTCTAAAGACCTGCCTTTCCAAGGATCTATGACCACATGCCCCCTACACTTGGCAGCCACAGGGCCTACCCCACAACTGAATTCCTGGAGTTACCTCCACACCCCCCCATTACTGCTGCACCCCTCACTTCCCAGAACGGGGCACCACCCTGAGATTTCCAGAGAGAACCTGGTTTGTCTCCATCAAACAAGAACAATCAGGACAATAACATACACACACCGTTAGCATATAACACTGTAAGGGCCATGAGAGCCTGTGCCCTGGGGAGTGGGAGTTACACCTTGGGTCTATTTTGTTTGCGCTGGCACAGCTGTGTACTCCCAGCTGTCTGACATGCCAACAATCATGTCAGAAAGACTGTTCTGCTGAAATCTGCAAGCTTCAGGGAAAGACCTGAACTCTTAAGTTTACCCTGCCTTGTATGAGCTCCCCTTGCTGATCACTGATTCACTTAACAGGCTCCACAGGTTTTTTCAGAAAGGGCTCCATGTAACATAAATCCCCTGGAATCTGAATATCCCTGTGCTATGGAACTGGATCACACAGCACCATCACTCCAGAGATTTCAAAGCACCGTTTGTGACGAATCCAGCCTCGCTAGCTCTGCGGAGGGAGTTAAGCACAATTATCCCTCATTTCACAGATGGAGAGCATGCTGCACACAGAGCTGACATTATTTGCCCAACGTTATATGGTGAGTTACTAGCAAGCAAGGACCACAAGTGGGGGCAGGGGAGGAGGGATGTATCTTGAGTCCCAGATTCCAGGCAGTAACCGCTACACAACACTACTTCGGTGTCAGAGATGAAGAGAGAAGTGGCTGATTGAGATAGTGATACAGACATGAAAATTATCCCCGTCCATTATAGCCACTTGGTTGCACTCACACATGGGAATTTTTCCACTGAAACATAGCAGTGGGAGACTTTCTGTTGTCATATCCTGCTGTGCAGAGTGCGTGTGAAAGCCTAGGCACCAGGCACTGGATAATCAGGTCTAGGGTTTTTACATCTGAACAGTTCAAGAGCTAAGCAATGTGTCCATGTGCTCCTCCTTGCTGACTCATCTTCCAACCATTACCACGGCAGGATGCAAATCAACTGAAGAGGAAGCTAGAAGAGCAAAGATGAATGTGTGTATATTGGGGGAAGGGGGAGCGGACAAGCAGTCTCTGTCCCCCAGCAGCAAGGGCTTATAGTAGGGTTCCCAACTTTCTAATCACACAAAATTGAACACCCTAGCCCTGACCCTTCCCTGAGGCCCTCTCCCCCACTCACAACATTCCCCCTCCCTCGGTGGCTTGCTCTTCTCCACCCACACTCACTTTCACTGGGTTGGGGTAGAGGGTTGCAGCTGGGGGTGTGGGCTCTGGGATGAGGAGTTTAGGGTGCAGGAGGGGGATGTGGCTGAGGGATTCAGAATGTGGGAGGGGGCATCAGGCTTGGGCTGAGGGATTTGGAATGTGGGAGAGGGCTGCAGGCTGAGAGAGGGGATTGGGGTGTGGGAGGGAGTATGGGCTCTGGGTGCTGGTTCTAGGGTGGGGCTGGGGTTTGGTGTTCTAGCCAATGAGAGTGCAGTTGGTGCTCAGGGTGGGGGCAGCACACAGAGCCCTGTGCCGCCCCCCGCCCCCAGGAGCCAGACCTGCTGGCTGCTTCCAGGGTGCAGTGCAGGGACAGATAGGGACTAGCCTGTCTTAGCTCAGCAGCACTGCTGACAGGACTTTTAACAGCCTGGTCAGAGATGCTGAGCGGAGCCACCAGTGTTCCTTTTTGACCCACGTTCCAATTGAAAACCACACACCTGGTTGCCCTAGCTTATAGAGTGACTGCAGAGGGAGGGACAGAACCTTTGAAGCAGGATGTATGATAAAGGAGCAGCCTGCTTGGCAGGGTACATGCTGTGCGAAAGGGGCTGAGCTAAGTGAGCCCTGAGACAGCCATACAGGAAGATGACTGCAGCGAGGCTCTCCCTGGCCTGTCATTCAGAAGCCCTCTCTTAGAGGCACATGTTATTGAATGGAATAAATGTATGCACGGGGGGAGGAGGGGGGGGGTGGAAACGAGGGAGGGGAATCATTTGCAGAGATTTCTCATTGTGTGAAACTGCTAAATAATTAGCAAATCTGCAGGACTATTGAAACCATGTTGGTCCAAGGATGTTAGAGACCGGAAGAGCAGCTCTGTGTAGCTGAAAAGCTTGTCTCTTTAACTAACAGAAGTTGGTCCAATAAGAGATATTATCTTACCCATTCCAATAATTAGCGAGTGTCTTCTAATTGTACTTAGAGGTGTCTTTACAGCCTGTGCAATAATCTTTGTGTTCTACACATTACATTTCAAAAATCAGGATGGCTTTACCCTGTAGTTACATATAAAATCATGTTGACAGAACAAAAGACTCTCAGTAGTTTTTTAACTGAGTCTGACTACAATATACTTCTGGGAAGCCTAGATCTATATGTTCTTACTCCTGCCTTGCAACCTCCTGCTCACTCATTTGCCTGGGGCAAGTAACTGTTTATGAAAGGCAAGTAAATAATATCTTTTTAGCATCATTGATTCCAGACACTGTTATTGAGAGGATGTCTGGATTATAAAAATTCATAGCAATTTAGAAAGGCTGCCTTATTGTATTATTGGTGTGTTTCAGTTGTAATTTACTAGGGCTTCCTTACAGCAATGCACTGTGACAATTGTGTCTCTGATCCTGCAAACAGATTCACACAGTGAGAACTCTGGCACCTGTCGGTTCCAGTAGCAAGCCTGGGATCTAAGGTCTGCACTGTTCTTATCTGCAGGCATGTGGATTCATGACTGAACTCCCAAAGCTGTCCCCCCATGGGCACAGAGCAAAACCAGGGATACAGACAATTTTGCTAGTTCTAAAGTCCTGGGAGGAGATCTAGAGGGCATTTGCAGGACATTGGGGCTGGGATTTATAGGAGGTGCCAAAATTCCACTAAATTCCAAGGGGATTCCTAACTCCCTTGGCCATCTTTGCACAGCTATCTACCTGAAAACTGGAATTAAAATTTGGAACCAGCTCCTGTCCTCCTTATTAGCATTCCATCAACATTGCTGGGAGTTTTCCCTGGACAAGTACAGAAGAATTTAGCCCATATTTTTTTTTTTAAAGCTTTAAAGAAGAAAAGCAATGTAAGACTTTCCCCAGGACTTTACTTTCTCTCACTGTCAAAGGCTCCCTAAGATGAAGAGGATGATGTGTTGAAAGCCTCTTTCATACCAAAGATTAAGACATAGTGTGAAGTGCATTTAAAATTTCCATTCAGCATTTTTAGTCTTGATCTATATTTAAAAATGGTGTGTTTCTAAATGAACAGTGACAAGCCAGAGTCTATTCTCCTCCTGCAGAATCTGGCTTCTGCAGTATGGCTAGCCCCAAACATTCCAAAAATCTTGAATCAAGCCCCAAAAATCCTGAGTGTTTTTATTTCCCTTATGGATTCTGAGCCTTGATGGGGACATGTTTTGGAGCTTTTCTCTAGAACCAGGAGAACTAAAAACCTCACTCTCTAATAAATAAATAAAATGTGTAGGTAATAACATGACTCCAGGAGCTGGGGCTTTAAGAAAGCCAATTCTTTTTTCTATGCTGTTTCTAAGTTGCTGCCTTGACCACCCCCTTGCAATTTCTGTGGATTCAACTCTTGGAGAATGTATTAAAAGCAGAGTTCTGCCCAAGCTGCAACTTTTAGGTCTCACTCCAGATCTGAACTTTTCCTAGGTCTGGACAGGGTCGGTACATGCCAGGGTTCTTTGTGCTGCACTGAACCAAGCCACTCTGATTCTTTCCCAGTGAATTGTGGGAGAACCTCTGTCCTTCTGGGCACCTGGGGGAGAATTATGGGGAGGCACTAGAGGGCTATCAGCACTGAGTGGTTTTGCCTGCATTCTCACGGCAATGTGCGTAGGTTACAGTCCAGGGGTTAGCCTATGTCCCCAGCCAGGCCAGCTAGCCCAAGTTAAAAACCATCATTACACTCCGCTCAGAGAGTTTGTGTGTGGATGGGAGGGGAGTTGAGGACAACACCCCAATAAGATCCTGGGCTAACTCTGCAGTGAAGACACAGCCTTAGAGTTGCCCTCCAAATGGAGGTGGTTTCAAACACGGTGCGTAGGAGGTGTTTAGCCTTTAGCATTCTATCTGGCAATACATATGCTCCCTGCCTGCTGCTGCCGCCGCTATTAGGCTGACGTAGCACTGCACAGGCACTTGCTTTTTCTTTTAATCCTGAGGAAAGGGATTGCACAGTGGGCTCTGAAGTCCCCTCTTGAAGCACAGAGCATTTGCACGCTAGGCAGCACCAGTGCTGAATCTCTCTTGCACGCTGTCCTATCCTTTGTGCATACATACTGCAATCCAGCGATACTGGATTGCCATGCAAAGCCTCAGAGGCCTTAATGGGAATAATAAAGGGAGGATGCTCTCAAAAAAAACAAAAAACAAAAAAAAACAAAAAAACCCCAACACACACGTAAGATGCAAATCAGCCACACACTGAATTTCAAAGCTCCTCTTAATTCTCCCCTCTTTCTGTAGATGCTGCATGCAATGCTCCAAGCCATGCTGATGAACAGAGTCCTGCTCACATTGTTAGCCTTGCTCAAGTATCTAACTTCTTCAGGGACAGTGCCTTTGTCTCCAGTGGTTGCTGAATTAATGGATGCGATCACATTGAAATATCAGAGCCCTGCTGGATCATTTTGTTAATGCATTTACATTTTCACATCCTGCTGCTGTTCCAGCTGGGGTGGAGACAAAGAGATTGTGCATATTTGAGTCTCATGAAAAAGAAGGCTGAGGAAATATAAAACATGTTGTTGGGAGATTTCCAAACCAAACAGCTTCCTTGATGTTCATCAAGGATTAAATTGCTATTCTGCTCTTGATCTGCTCCTGACCTAGTCAGTCCTCAACTTACACTGAGGTATGACCCCTTCTTTGTGGCTGATCCTCCCTCCACCCACTTCTTCCAGAACTGACAGCAGGTAAACAGCACACTCCTCAGGGACAACAACAGTCAGGACTGTCCTGGCTAGAATAGGCAGTTTCAAACCAGATTCCATCAAACAAAAGCTGTCTTTATTTTAAGGTGCCACAAAGGAATCAGAATGCGGAAAACAGTGATGATGAGCCACATTCTTAGCTGGTGTAAATTGATGTCTGCACTGATTTTGACAGAGCTACATGTTTATTCACCCTTAAACTGAGGCTCAGGGTCTGTTTAAAAAAATACTTAGCATACTTGCTATGGAAAGTATATGCATGCTGGCTGAACTCAGAGTAGTGTCTCTTACTAGATTAGCATCTAAGGGCCTGTCTACATGGTGATGTTATACTTGTATGTAGTGGAGTGTGAAATGAAAGCACTATCGCTTTTTCAGTATAACTCCCTGTGCAGACACTCGAGCCGAACATGGGACATTTTAGCAGTATAACTATACCAGAACTAAATCTGCTGTATAAACAAACCTTAAGGGTTCAATGCATAAGACTGTTTTCAATGGGCTTTGGATCAGGCCCTATGGGACAGCTGTGGTATGAAAGGTCCCATTGCTGACAATGCTAGGATGGATGGGACAAAACCTTACCCCAGCAGCATTGCAGTAGCAGTGATGGAAAGCTGGAAGTCTGTCATGCTCCCTGTGCCGGTGGTGGAAGCTGCATTGCCCTATTTACACTAGCAAGGGGACCCATTGCTGATGGCACCTGTCAGCATCTTGGTCATTTCCCTAATGTAGACAGGTCAACAGATGTGGCTGCTGCTAGTCTGGGTTTAGATTGCTTGGCTCCTCAGATGCAGAATACAGTGACGTGCTCATGACACTGTGGGGAAGTGGACTGTAGTCCCTCTGCACTGCATTTAGGTCCTCATATACTATACAAATCCACCCCTAGTGCCCCCAATTGTACTCCACAGTCCAAGCTGTCATATGTTCACCCTCATTATCCTGCAGAAAACCATCCAAACAGTGCACCCAGCACAGTAATGTCTGCTCAAATCTGCAAACATCTGGAGACAATGGCTCCAAGAAAGGAGATCTGGGATATTAACTCATGAAAGCAACACCAACCATGTACAGGTCAACATGGTTCACTAAGTCACAGTTGATCACTTCAGCACAAGCTAACACGCTTAGCCTCACAATCCCAGACTGCCCCCTGGGCACTTGGGATGATGCAGAGCGCCAACTGTCCCTCCCCAGCTGCAAAAAGCTCCCTGGCTGTTTCTGCGATGCATGTCCAGTGAAGTGCTCAGCAGCATATGAGAATTTAATATTTGTTATTACAGATCTTACCAAAGCATCCAGAAGCCTGAATCAAGAAACGGACGGCATTGTGCGAGGTGCTGTACTAATGCAGAACACAGCCTCGATGGCACCCAGCACATATTTACTTTCATAGGGAGCTCAATAAAATCCTGGGCTTTTAAGCTGTATGTAAAGCTGCTCCAATCTCCTGCTAGTTGCACTGCTGTATCAGACACTAGGCCTACTGCTACGGAATTTAGGTTAGGCCTGCTACACGGTACACAGGGCCTTGCTTGTAGCTAAGTTCTGCCCCCACAGTCCTAGATTTTAAAGCCAGAAGGGACCATTATGATCATCTAGTCTGACCCGTAACCCAGCTGCAAACTGTGGCTAGATTTAGGGCAGGGGTGGGCAAACTACTGCACAGGGTTGCATCTGGCCCTTCAGATGTTTTAATCTGGTCCTCGAGCTCCTGTCAGGGAGTGGGGTCTGGGGATTCCCCTGCTCTGCGAACACCATGACTCCATGCAGCTCCCAGAAGCAGCAGTACATCCCCCTTTAGTAGTAGGATGCCATAGTTTCCCCTGTGTTTTTCCATCACTACCTTTAGGGCTAGGCAGTAGGTGGTTCAGGAAGGAATTGAAAGTCGCTCATATACTGAGGCTAGAAAAGAAACTGGTGGTGTCTCAATGTGAACATTTCAGGGAGAATGACCACCTACATCCTGGGCAGACCATGGTGGCAGGAGGTGAGGGACACAGAGGGCCAAAATATTAAAAGCCTACTCCAATATTTCAGACCTACTACTCCCTAATGCTATCAGCATCTTTCTGGTACTGAGGGGGCCAAAACATTTCCTCATTGTCTAAATTCCTCATTTTGCTATTTCCCAGCCTCCCTCCAGTAGAGGCTTTCCATTTAGAAGCTGTGCACTGTTTCAGAGACATCTGGTTTTTGACGTGCAAATCATGACTGGGAGCCACGGTTGGCTATTTTAGGGTATTGCTAACTTGCCCTTGCAGGCAGGCAATGTGAGGATGCTTCCTGAAGCCAATTCCTCAGGTCTTCCTGGAGATGCTAACTACAGTTACGAGAAGGAGGAACTTAACTCAGGTGGCTTCAGCCCTTGGCTGCTGGACTGGTAATACACATTCAATATACAGTATTATTTGTGCTCTAACTGTATAGACCATATCTGCAGCTGCTGGGCTGTTTGCAGCCCTGTTGCTGATTGAGTCAAAGGGGCCACTGCAGAAGCTGCGGATTGCCAGAAAGGCCTTGTCACAGCATTTTCCACCCAGCTGCATTACTGTGCCAGCCTACAGCAGTTTTAGGCTATGTAAGGATCCCCGATGGGTAGGAGCCTCTTTGTATTGATGCAGCAAGGCTAAGCAGCCAGCATCCGGCCCAGGACTGGGACCTGTATTTTGATGATACAAAAGAACCAAGCAGCTGAATTAAGACTAGCATTGCTAAACTTTTCTGTGCTGAACCGTGTAGCCTTAGTGTTTTCTGTTAATAGGTGCAGATGATAGCACAACCTGTAATTAAAGTTGCCCAACACTTCCTATTACAAGGCCCTGTTTTAGATGCTTATAACTTTAACCCTTCAGGCTGGAATTTTCCATGCTGGGTGCCTGCCTCAGGCTGAACTGTTTTGAAAAGTTTCAGCCAAAACTGTTCAGCCATTTCAGAGAATAAATGAACACACATTTGTTTTGTCATATTAAGGGGCTTGAAAGCTGGCAGGAGGATGGGCCCTTTCATCAGGGATGTGGTATCCCTGTGAAACTCTGCCTACATTTGGCCAAATTATAAGCCTGAGTGTGTGTGAGGGGAGGGGAAATTAAAGCTCACACATGCTCAGCAGAGACTTAAAATCAAAAGATTCCATCCTTGCTAAGCATGCACCATTCCCCCCATAGCTCCTAGTGCTCACCAGACAGTGCACGAGTCATCCCCACACAGCTACTCCAGCCCAGGGCAATGGGGGCAAAGCTGAATTTCTCCTGTAATGGCTACTCCCAGCTGCTCTGGGCCAAGGTGAGGCTGGGCCCTGGAACTGAGTAGTGGGGGAGACAGGGACTGGGCAAGGAGACTGGGAGCTCTGAGGAACTGGAGGGTGTGGGTGAAAGAGTAGTTGAAGAGCCATTGTCAGGGGAAGAGACAGACTGGATGAGGAGCTGGGGGAAGAGGAACTGGGACCAGAAGTGGGAGGAGAGAGATGGAGGCTTGGCCAGGGAGCCCCAAGAGGAGAGACACCTAGAATCTGACTGACTTTCTAAAGTACTTATTATATAGCACTTGTTATGTTCAGTGCACAGCTCCCATTGATGTCAGCTGCAGCTGAGAGTGCTCAGCACTTCTGCAAAGCAGACTGCAGGGTCTCAGCTGGCACCCCGAAAATGAGGAACATGCTGTTTGTGACCACATGGGAACATTTGGTTGAAGTCACTTTCCCAAAATTACACAGGAACTCTGTGGCAGAGACAGGGATAGTCTCCTGTTCCCCAGCACTCAACTATCTTAACCATGAGAGCATCCTCTCTCTCCCTGTAATCCTCTATTCAGTCACTGCACACTTCTCAACTTTTGCACTGAATGAGGCAGGGGTCCGACAGAAAACAGCCTCTTTCACTGCACAGCGCTGGTTCATCATCTTTTCCGTGCACTGAGTGAGACAGGGATCCTGTGGGGAAAATAGCATGTGAGCATGTCATTAAAGATTGTATCATAATGCACACATACGAGGGGGCTGAATTAATGTTGCAGGGGGAAGGTTAATTCTGGCACTCCCTAACTTCTGAGTGCTTCACTTGGCAACCTTAGTGTTCTTTAAGTGTGTTTGTAACAGGTTGTAAAGCACCCCATTTGCAATGTCCTTTGGGACCCTACATTTATACTAAAACTACCGAAAATCAAGGATGCATTTCATAACATAAGGGTGATATGGGTACAAGCTTATTTCGACAACTGACATTCAGAGGTGCCAACTTTTAAAATGTGCTGGGGAGTGTTCCCCGCTGACTCTGTCCCAGGCCCCATGCTGGCCCCCCACTCCACCTTTCCCCCCCACCATGGGCATCACTAGCTGCATAGTGACATCAGAGCAACACATGACATTGAACTAAACCAGCAGGGGAGGGCATTGTTTTGTACAGAAATAAAATGTTAGCATCGGAAGCCTCTCCTTGGGGATTCCCCATTACTCTCTTATTGTCTCACTGTTACCAGGTACTCCTGTCATCTGTCTCCCCACCTCGTCTCTTCCTATACTTGCATGTAAGCACTTTAGGGGAGGGACTGTCTTTTTGTTACTTGCATGTACAGTGCTTGGCACAATGGGGTTGCAGATGGCTGATTGGGCCTATAGGAGCTCTCTCAATACGAATAGTGCTACTAGTTAGACTTCCAAATGACACCGTAATAAACTGGCTTGTGTCTGTGTGTGTAGTCATCACTGCCCTCTACAGGATGGAATCAACAAAGTTCACCTGTGTGTCATAGGCCCTACACTACCAATACCAAAATAAAGATTCTCCTTTTTATGTGGTTTAGGCCTGTCCTTCACCAGTAGGATCTGGATTTCAATCTCCCCTTTCCACAATCACTGTCACGTTTCATCAGACACAGTGATAAACATGAAGCTCTAGGTTAGTATCATCCTTACTTTATAGGTGGGAATCGTACAAAAGGAAAGAAGAATGATCCTGGAGCTACTCCTCAAGTCTGACTCCTCCACAACCAGATAAGAAATATTAGGCAGGCCAGGGCAATCACTAAGCAACAAGATGACAAACATGATGAACAACAGAGACAACCCAGGTTTGTAAAGAACTAATCATCCCAGACAAACTGGATTGTTGTTTTTTTAAAATGAGATTATGGACAGAGGAAGGAAATGCTGCAGAGGCAGTGTGCTTGGAGTTCAGTAAAGCACCAGATTCAGTGTCTCCTGAACTCTCACCAAATTAACACAAATCACTTGGGATATTAACACTATCACAGGGATTCAAAACTGTCAGAAGGACTGTAAAAAAGGCTAATGATATCTGCCCCCGATGGGCTAACACACAAGGGCTAGAGCGGAAGGATGTTGTTCTGGCTAACACATTGAACTGGATTTACTTTCTCTCCCTATGCCTCAGTTTCCCATAAGTAAAGTAGGGATACTGCCACTGCTACCATCACCCCTCCTCCTCCACTTGACCTATCTGTTTAGGTTGCAAATTCTTCAGGCCAGGGACTCTCTCTTAATACAGTGATATACAGCATCTAGCACCATGGGACCTAGCTCCTGGCTTGGATTTTTAGGCACTTCTGCTGAGAATGCTACCGTCGCTTGTTGGGGGATGGAAATTTCTTGTCAGCAGGAGAGAGCTGGATCTCTCCTGCTGACAAACAGTGGCTACACTGTGTGCCTTTCAGTGGCCCGGCCGCATCACTAAAAGGTGCGTAGTACACACATAGCCAAAGTAACAGGTATAAGTGATACCAAGTATAAGTAGTAATGATAGAAAGGGTTACAAACAGACAAAAGGAAAAACACGCTTCCAAGATTAACACTTAATTTCAGAAGTGACAAAAAGAGTCCTGTGGCACCTTAAAGACTAACTAAAATATTAGAGCATAACCTTTCGTGGGTATTAGCCAATGAAAGCTTATGCTCTAATATTTTAGTTAGTCTTTAAGGTGCCACAGGACTCTGTCACTTCTGCAATTCCAGACTAACACAGCTACCTCTCTGATACTTAATTTCAGTAAGTTACAGTCTTTGCCTCAGCAGGTTTCTCACCTATATTCAGTTCTCAGAGGTGTCAACTGCCTTGGCGGTGGGACCCAACATTTTGTGATTTCAAAAGCTAGGACCCAAGGAGCCCTAACTGCTGGATACCTATGGGGGAGGGGGGGTGTCTCCCCTTTCCTTTATAGTCTATAAACCTTTTTAAAAGGATTCTTTTAAGAGTAAGTCTGGATGAATAGTTTTTTCTTTTTCCTGTTGGATGTGGACACCATGCTGTCTTCTCCCTTGCCAGGGACTTTTACAATGAGAGTGATCTGGAAACCTCCAATACACATTAAAAGCGCACTGAATTTGACCACACCTGATCTGAGATGCTGGCATCTTTCCAGCACATCAACTCCTCCTGACACACCTGGTTTAAATATGTTTTAGTTGCAGACTTTCAAGCATGTCAGTGAGTATTCATAATTCCCCATATGGTGCTAATGCACACACTTCACTATGATATCACCAGCAGGGTTTCACAGGCTTTCATAAAAAAAGACTTTACTCAATGCAGCAATATTGTATACTAGCAACTGATTCAATTGGTTATCATCTGAGGTTCAGACCCCCTCTCCCCCAACTTGCTGTATAATGGCTGTGTTTACACTTTTACAGAAGGTACTCTCATGGTCTCTGCCTGATGACCAGGTTGGTCAGAGAAGCAAATACACATTCCTTCATCTAGGGCAGACTGGGTTATTTACTGCTTGCCAAACACATTTCAAGAACATAATTTTAACACTTGTCCATAACTCTCTGTACACTTCCCCTACATACACCACACAAGAATATTAGTGATCAGCAAGGTATTAGTTTTCCAGTGATATATTACATGCCATCTTTTGGGTATATCTCATGACAATAGTGTGATAGGTGTAGTGAGTGTGACAGGCCTGAAGAGAGAGTTGCTAACACAATAATGACCAGGGCTGGGACCTGTGTGTCACACACCTGTCTGCAATGGATGGGTGAATCCTGCCAGCACAGAGAGAGATGATGATGGACAACAAATTGGATATGAATATGCAAAGTGATCAGATAGAGCAACAAAGCCACTGCCATTTGAGCTGCTTATGCAAAGGCATCAGATCATGGAGGTAACATTCCTGTTCTGAATGGCACTGGAATATTATAGTGAGTTTTGGACACCAGCAGACAAGCAGAGAGGCACATACTTCATTGCTTCCATGGCTGAGCTGTACACCCAGCCAGGCCTTTGCCTGAGCAGAGCCTCAGCGACTTTGGCGAAAACTGGAAAAGGTCTGGTATCTAGCTGACCAGAGAAGGGGCAAGGGCTGGCCAGAGTTGGAAGAAAGGCCACTAATCCTAACCCTGAGGTCAATGCCTCTCCCCTGTTTCCAGAGTCACTCTGCTCCCCTGCCACAGATCTCTGAGAGATCGCTGCCTCGCATCTGAATCATGACACACCAAATGATGCTTTTAATGCAAATGAGACTTTTCTGGTGTTCGCAAAAAAAACCAAAACACCACACACCACCACAAACCAGTAGGGTTCTGCCCACTGGTGCCTTATATACTCCCTAGAGTTCTGGAATGGTTTTGAAGTGGTTTTCAAGAATGATCACGTTACAGACCAGAGAAATGCCATTGGGCTAAGTGTTGGAGGGCTTGATTTCAGAAGGAGGAACACAGATTACTATCATAGTGTGGTCATGAGGCCATAATTAAAGGCGAGTGCTGTGTTGCACTAAAAGCAGGGATTCAACTTCTTTATTATGCATGGAAAACACAGCATGTCCTCCTCAAATGTACAGCACTGACTTGCTGGGCACCGAATTAATTCTGAGAATTTACAAGTAAACTTGCTCACTAGTTTAAATGTTTAAATTAAATAAAAATTGGGCCCTTAAAGAAACACACCATCTGTGCCAGTCTTCTCGCTGCTCTGAAACCTTTTGCTAATAGCACACCACAGATTCTTCAAACTTTCCATATAGTTAAAATTAATCAACATCTTACACTTGAAGAAATTAAGCTCTTTTGATGATTGTGCTCATCGTCATCATAGAATATCAGGGTTGGAAGGGACTAAGGTCATCTAGTCCAACCCCCTGCTCACAGCAGGGACAATCCCCAACTAAGTCACCCAATAGATTTTTGCCGTGGATCCCTAAATGGCCCCCTCAAGATTGAACTCATAACCCTGGGTTTAAGCATGCCAATGCTCAAACCACTGTACTATCCCTCCACCCCTTAACAATAGGATAGTGCTTTTGTCAGATAGTTGTCCACCTGACCCTGCCTATAGCCTCAGTGGGGGCACTAACCCCTTCTGAAGGAAGCTCCCAGGTTTTACTAAAAACAGCTGGAATCAGTCCAACCAGCAGCTGGAAGGGTTACACTTTGGGCAAACAGCCCAGGTAACCCAGGGAGTCACTAAAACTGTATGGAGGTGGAGGCAGAGCCATGATTTGTCTCTCACTCCATTGCCTCCTCCCTCTATCCCCCATCAACACTCAGCCCTTCCCCAATCAGGCTGACTCTCACCCATCCCTCCCCTCTCTCTTATTCACTCCCAAACTGCAGGTAACCTGGGCTGGATGCTGCAATGACAGTTCTTCATCTCCATGGCCTCTCTGGCTGGATTTGCGGTGATTAGTGCCAGGGGGCCTTTTGACTGACTTTATTAAACTAGTCCATCATAATGCACATTCCCCACTTGCATCTCTCTGATAGCCAACCACCATCTCATTACAGCAATGCTCCACCACTTTGAACAAATCAACAGGGCCCAATGAACAAAACTAACCTTCCCAGTGCCAGAGAGCTTCTCCACAGAGATACTGTTCAGCCCAAGGCCTGAATCAGAAGACCTAGAGCCTGAGCTGTGTCTGCACAAGTCTTGTTTTCAGTCTGTCTAGGTATTTAGGTGGATCTCCTGGTTGACATAGTCTTGTAGTGTATACAGTAATGGATTTTAACACCCCACCCTCCGAAATCCCCATGAGGTTGGAAGATGCAGATGGGGATCTGAGGCAAAGGGTAGATTAAATGATGTCTACACTGTAAATGGAGGGGTGATTGTAGTTCAGGGCAGCAAAACCACACTAGCTTTATTCTAATTAGTATGGCTAAAATAGTCATGAAAATGCAATGTAAGGGTTAACAGCCTGACCACGCCTGCCCAGAACCCTGAGCACTGAAATACCCTCAGTGAAACCCATGCTACTGCATCTTCCCTGCAGTTTTCCATTGTGCTAAACTACAGTAAAACTGCTTGGGTCCAGGTATGGCTGAGCTAGACATACCCAAAGGCAGGCTGTGGCTGAGCTGGGGTTTAAACCCAGGTCTCCTAAGTCCCAGTACCCTGCCCTATCCACTAGGCCATACTCCCCCCCGCCTAGGCAAACTGCCTCAGTGCTAGTGACAACAGGAGCCCCAGTACAGTGCTCCTTGCCCCCCACCCAGCTTTTGTCATCACAGCACACTCAAGGCAGGTCTAGACCTCAAGACAGTAAGAAAGCCAGCCACCAGGGCTGCTCTAGGACTGCCCCCATGGAGTAGAATTTCACTGGCAGCAACGCCTAGTGCAGCCAAGACACACAGACACAGGCTAGCAGAGTAGCCTGTGCCCAGAGTTGGCATGGCACTAGAATGCTGTATTAAGCCTGGACTTGATTTTCAGCACTAAGCATCACAGCTACAGCCACCTGCAACCCATGTAACCCCAAGACAAGCTGTTGATTAACCCTTTATTTGCAGAAGGCACAGAGGGAGAGCCTGATCTGGCAGGCAGAGCACACAGGAATGGCCCAGACTAAGGGTTAATGCCAAGCTATTTGAATGATCCAGAAAGCCAGTGCCACAGCTGACATCCATCAGCATAAGGGAACTATGCTTATTTACATCTGCTGAGGATCTGGCCCAATACAGATACAAACACAAGGTATTGCCATCAGATCCACAGGGGAACATACTGCCAATGTGACTCCACAGTCAGATAAAGAGACGAGACACTGGAGGCTGTGAACTGCTGGCATCTCCCATGCACCTCACATACATAGCAACTAGCAGCCCTTCTTGGGCAAATGGGCACTTCTTGTCACTGGCAATTCCCCACTTCCTCCTGCAACCCCCTCATGGGCAGGGGAGTCTCCACACAGCTCTCTAACCATTTCTTCCTCAAAGCCATCTTCAAACACACCACCAACCTTTCCTTCCCACACCCCAGCCCTTCTCCAAGGTCCAGGTTAATTCCCATAAATCAAACTCAAAATCCCAAGCCCCAGGTCACCAGTTTTACCCTGCAGGCTCTTCCTGTCTGTCCACAGACTTTGAAGAGCAAGCCCACATCCCAAGCCTTTCTACTGGAGCCTGCTCAGCCCCAGTAGTCTCTACTTCACCCTACTCCCAGGCCTCCACACCAGGTCCTTTCCTACTTTGGCAACCCCACCCAGGCCATACCTGGATAAAGCCTTAGAGTTCCAGCTTCTAGCCCTGCTCTCCAATATCAGGGTCTTACCTCCAGGAGCCTTTTTTTAATTTCCCACAGTTCTCAGCACTTTGTCCCTCACTGCAGCCACCCACTGCCCTTTCTAGGGAATTATGCTGATCTCTGCCAGCTGGGGCTAATTCTGCAATCAGGAGCTTCAGCCCTCCAGGCTGACGAGCTCCCGTTTCAGTAATGGTATCATGTGTATGGCAGTAGCACTCTGGGCCCCAGTCATGGCTCAGGCCCCGCTGCATTACATTCGCTATACACCCAGATGGGGAAAACAGGGCAGAGGGAGGTGGAGGCCAACATTTCCAAATGTGGTCAGTGGCTTTCGGACTTTGGACCTGCAAGCTGAATAAAGCACCCTCTCAGGTTTTCCCCTTCCCTTCCCTCTTTCATTCCTTGCCTCACATTCCTTGTCACTTACTCTGCACTGCTCTCTCCTTCTCTTCCTTTCCCTACCCACGCTCCCATGCAAAGGAGACCAGCAGAAAGAGAAGGGAAAAAGAGGTAAAAGGAGGGGCAGGTGGGAAGGTGGCCTGGCAGCAGGAGTTGGGGGAGCATACAGCCACATGGAGGGCAGCCTTTGCATCAGGCATCTCTCTGGGGAATGCCTGTTTTGAGGGGGTGCGTGCCCAGGCTGGGTGGGCAGGGGGCCCTAATGCTCTGCAGCCACTGAAGTCAATGGCACAGGTGGGGGATCAGCACCTTTGAAAAGCAGAACCAAGGGGGCTCATCCTGGGCTCCCAAAATTACTAGCTACTTTTGCAAACAAACATTGGTGTGAGCAGCAAATAGCCCCTGAGCAAGATGGTGTTAGTGGTGGGCTCAGCGCTTGGGAGTGGAGGGATGTCTATTCCCAGACCTGCGCTCCAGACACTAGACTCCCTCTCCTCCGCCTGGAGCTCCCTGAACACTGAAAGCAAATTGGTGAATGGCTGAGAGAAAAAGAATGAAAATAAACAAGGGAAAGATCTCTGTTAATAACAGCCCAGTGGAATGAATGAGCCTGGTGCATCCTGGGCCAGGCTAGGAAGAAAGGGCAGTGCCGGCGTGGGGATGCCAAAGGGAGCATGGAGCTGTGAGAAAGAAATTCCCAGAATTAAACACTCTTTAAAAATAAATCCTGTTCTTTTTCAGTGTATATATTTCCTGTGCTGTGCACAGCCTTGAGTCACTGCCCATAGCAAAGGAAGATTTGAAAGCTGGAGAATTTTTTTTAATTTATTTTTTTGTGGTTTGCCATATTTTTAAGCATTCCCACAGCTGGGAAAACAATGATGGACAAGAGTAGCTGGTGCCAGGGGTTTTGGGGGTCTCAAATAGACCCAGACACACACACACAGCTGGAATTGCTGATTGGGTCCCAGGGCAGCTCACACTACAACCCTTTCGCTGCCCTGCTCTGCTGCCTTGTAAATGGGGGCAGCGATTTGAAACTTTCCCATAGGTTTCTTACTGGACAAAGCACAAATGATTGAAAAAGGGAATTTTCCCAGAAGCTGACCTGAAAAATGTCTGGGTGTTTCCTGGTGCCAAGGGTTATGGAAGCACCATAAATTCCCAGGAAGATGTATTAATGAGCCACTACTGAGCATAACGGAGCCAGGGAAAGAGTTAATATTTATATTACAGTGATACCCTAGGGACATCAGTTGGAAATAGGACCTCACTGTGCTCTACAAGCATATAACTGACAGCCCGTGGCTCACAGAGCCCACAGACGTAACAAGCAGTTGAGACAAATGTACAGCCAGGGCTACGTAGAGCAGCGCTTCACAAAGTTTTCCCTCAGTGGCCCCTTTCCAGTTTCTCCAGTCCTCTTGTGGCCTGGGGGTATGTCCGCCGAAATGCTACCAAATAGAACGCTTCCGCTTTCGGTGGCACTTCGGTGGACACAAATAGAACACTTCCCATTTCGGCGGTGTCCCGGGGCCAATCTTGCGGGGGGCACGGGGATGCCGCGGCCTCCCATGGGGAGTCACACGAACCCCGTGGCGTGAGCACACCCCACTTTGAAGACCGCTGGTGTGGAGGACAAGGGGTAGCAAACAATCCAAACATGCCAGGGTGGGGTTCCCCCCACAGATTCATCAATTTCAAGGCCAGAAGGGACCAGTGCGATGATCACATCTGACCTGCTGTATAGCACATGCCATAGGACTTCCCTTCAATAATTCCTAGAGCAGATTTGTGATGAAACATCCAATCTGGATTTTAAAATGGTCAGTGATGGAGAATCCACCATGATCAAATTGTTCCAATGCTTAATTACTCTCACTGTTAAAAATGTATGTGTGGACAGTTCTTAGCCCAGAACTAGAGCTGGGCGGGAATCTGTTTTCCATCCCGTGAACATTTTTAAGGTATCAATTTCCCCACCACGCATCGGAACAAATGAAAATCTCAAAAATTTACACAGGCCTCAGAGGTTTTCAGTTCTGGTCAGTGCATGGGATTCTTCTTTCCTAAGTGCAGGACTCTGCACTTGCCCTTCTTGAACCTCATCAGATTTCTTTTGGCCCAATCCTCCAATTTGCCTAGGTCCCTCTGTATCCTATCCCTACCCTCCAGCGTATCTACCCAATTTAGAGTCATCTGCAAACTTGCTGAGGGTGCAGTCTACACCATCCTCCAGATCATTAATGAAGATATTGAACAAAACTGGGCCCAGGACTGCCCCTTGGGGCACTCCACTTGATACTGGCTGGCAACCAGACATGGAGCCATTGATCACTACCCATTGAGCCTGACGATCTAGCCAGCTTTCTATCCACCTTATAGTCCATTCATCTAGCCAATACTTCTTTAACTTGCTGGCAAGAATACTGTGGGAGACCATATCAAAAGCTTTGCTAAAGTCAAGGAATAACACATCCATTGCTTCCCCCTCTTCCACAGAGCCAGTTATCTCATCATAGAAGGTAATTAGGTTAGTCAGGCATGAGTTGCCCTTGGTGAATCCATGCTGACTGTTCCGTTAAGTGTTTCGGAATTGATTCCTTGAGGACCTGCTCCATGATTTTTCCAGGAACTGAGGTGAGGCTGACACGTGTTAGATTGTCTTAAGAACTGTGTATTGCTAACTTCTGTGAGTTTGCCTGTTACACACAACTAAGAAGTGACTACACTTTTAGACTACAACATGGGTTGTCAAAAAACAAAACAAAACAGGATATTTTCATAGAATTACCACTTTTGGCCTGTGCAGTTAGCCAATTTCATGGTCTTGAGAACTGTTTGTGTGAAGAGGAGAAATTGATGGAGCAGGTATTCCTTTGTAAAAAGGATTGCATCAAACTCCTGTCTCCCTGAATACAGCAGGAATCAAACAGGACACAGTTTCTTTGCTTACAGCTCCAAGCCTCATTCAGCCGGAACTCTGCCCAAATCTTCTCTCTCTTAATCTTTTCTCAGGGTCACCCTTTGTGGTTCCATGCTGTTTCTTCTTTCTCACTTCCTCACACATAAACAGCTGCACTCAGATCAGTCCCATGCCCCTGTGTTTATTATCAGACCTGTGGGGAACCCCTCTGGATGCATGGCAAGACACTGCCTGGGTTTCAATGCTGTCCAGTCCTTGGACTGTGGTTTTCCATTGTTTCAGCTATCATTGAACAAAGAGAAGGTTAACTGTTGCCTCATTACACACAGAACTGTTAGTTGCAATGTTAAACTGGTTACAGGTTTCAGAGGGGTAGCCATGTTAGTGTGTAGCAGCAGAAACAATGAGGAGTCCTTGTGGCACCTTAAAGACTAACAAATTTATTTGGGCATAAGCTTTCATGGGCATAAGTCTGTATCAGCAAAAACAATGAGAAGCCTTTGTGGCAGAGCCAGAAGTCACCTACTACAAGACAGGCCCAACAAAGAAAGTAACAGAATGCCGCTAGCTATCACCTACAGCCCCCAAATAAAACCTCTCCAGCACATCTTCAAGGATCTACAACCTATCCTGAAGGAGGATCCCTCAGTCTGACAGACCTTGGAAGATAGGCCAGTCCTTGCTTACAGACAGCCCCCCAACCTGAAGCATATGCTCGCCAGCAATTATACACCACACCACAGAAACACTAACCCAGAAACCAATCCCTGCAATAAACCCCACTGCCAACTCTGTCCGCATATCTATTTAAGGGGCACCATCATAGGACCTAATCACATGAGCCACACCATCCGGGGTTTGTTCACCTGCACATCTACCAATGTGATATATGCCATCATGTGCCAAAAATGCCCCTTTGCCATGTACATTGGCCAAACCAGACAATCTCTACACAGAAGAATAAATGGACACAAATCTGACATCAGGAATCATAACATTCAAAAGCCAGCAGCAGAAGACTTCACTCTCTCTGATCACTCAATAACAGACCTAAAAATGGCAATTCTTCAACCAAAAACAGATTCCAATGAGAAACTGCAGAGCTGGAATTAATTTGCAAACTTGACAGCATCAAATTAGACCTGAATAAAAACAGGGAGTAGCTGGGTCACTACAAAAAATAATTTCCCCTCTGTTGATATTCACCCCTTCTTGTCAACTATTGGGAATGGGCCACATCCACCATGACTGAATTGACCTCGTTAGCACTGACCCCCCTCACACACTTGGTAAGGCAACTACCATCTTTTCATGTGCTGTATATTTATACCTCCTTACTATATTTTTCACACCTATGCATCTGATGAAGTGGGTTATAACCCACCAAAGCTTATGGCCAAATAAATTTGTTAGTCTCTAAAGTGCCACAAGGACTCTTCATTGTTAGTGTTAAATCGAAGAGTCAAGCAACAGGAAAGCTGTTAAATTTAGAGGCAAACCTGTTCTCAGTGCACAATCTCATCACTTAGCATAAAGGCCTTGTCGACACTCAGTTATTTGCATTGATTTAACTAAATCTACCCGAAAAGGAATCCAGTTAAAATGGTGCTGGCCCCTTAGCAAGGCCGCAGTTATAGTGAGATTAAAGCATTTATATTGGTATGGCTTGATTCAGTGTCAAATTAACATAATTGTTTTTTATAATGATTTAGTTTAATGGATGGAATGTAGAGCAGGCCTAAGCAATACTGAAATCTCATCAGTGAAATTATTTCTTCCCGGAGCTTCCCCAGCACATGAGTAGCTGGGCTGTCTCTCTGAATAGGCAGCCTTGTGATATTGATTTCATAAATCCTTAATTACGTGTAGCCCTGATGGAGAACCCATCAACTACGTCCTTTAAAAGACATCAGGAAAAACCCATGAGGGGGTAATGGTTGGCTAGGTGTGACCCAGCAGGGCTTTCCCATCTTTATCGTCTGTGCTTCATAATAAATGGGTCAGAATAACTGGAGGGGCATAATTCCCCTTGCTGGGAACTCTGGTATGGAGAAGGATGCTACCCTCTCAATAATCCAAACAATGAGGCTCTCTCCAGCATGAAGTCCCTGTGAAGCCTTGCTGTGGTGCTCCCCCTTGTGGCAAAAAAATCTCTTTGCTTCATTGCTAAAAAAAATTGGTCTACTACTTTAAATGAGCCAATCTTCTCTGCAGGTAGACATTTCCTGGCATGAGCTGAGGCACATTGTTGGGTTAATACAGGCTGTGCTGTACCTGCTCTGCAGCTAGAGGACTTCTGTATTCCAGAGCTGTTGACCTGGCACCTTTAAGCAGCAACGTTCCATAGTTTAAAATAGGCAGCATAAATGTACTCAAATGTAGTCTCTATTTTAGATGCAAATGCATAAAATGGTGCAGCACCTTAGCAGCACTAACTTGGGCTAGGAGCCAGATCAACATAATCCCTCCCCCAAATTGCTTACTGTAAATAGCAGTGAGATAAGTGTTTGCATGGGAGCTGCATGTTCTCTTTATATACATAGAACAATACGTTCAGCCCAAGGCATCACCAATACCAACAAAATAGGAAGATGCTGGAGGGAATCTGGAAAAGAGCAACAAAAATGGCTGAGGGACTGCACAGTCCCGGCTGCTAGGGAAAGTCCAAAAGAACTAAACTGAGACTGTCACCTCCTTGGGACAAGGACTGCCTCTTAGTTCTATGTCTGTACAGCACTAGAATGGGGTTTTGGGATGAACAGGGCTCCTACCTGCTACCACAATACAGAATATACATAATACTACTAGGTGTAGTGGCAATGAAAGAGACGCAGTCTACAGATATCTACTAGTTAGGCAAATTTGAACTGAAAATAAGACCCAGGTCTGTAACACAGCAGGGGATTAAACATGGCAGCAGCTTACCAAGGGACATGGTGGGTTCTGTGTCACTTGTAGTCTTGGCGTCAGCACGAGGTGCCTTTCTAAAATCTGGTCTAGGTCCTCCACGAATGGATGCAGGAATCATTGGTGAGGTTCTCTGGCCTACAGTACGCAGAGGTCAGACTAGGTGATCATAATGGATGCTTCTGGCCTTTAAAACCTACCCTCTCTGAAAACTGTAAACCTCAAGGAGAAAGCGGACAGTACAAGGGAGAGCTAGTAGGAGCACTGGGGTGGAACTAAGGATGAGTATTATGGAAATTAGGAAACTCCAAAGAGGAAGTGTAGGCTGAATAATAGAAAAGCCTTCTGACAGTGGACTCTCAGAGGCTGGAGAATAAGCTCCAAGGAAAATGGCTCAAGATGATTAAACGACAACAGGACAAAGCCCAGGAAAATATACCACTGTGGACAATAATGCACTGGTTTCCAGCAGTGGGTGGTTTAGATGTGATTGATTTAATCTCTCCAATCTCTAACGCTTTATAATCTATATTTCTATGAGATTTTCATTCCCTGGGACAGCAGCAGTGGCATTTCTGCATGGAAATGTGTGCAAAGTTAGAGGGAACATTTCTCCAGGTTTAACCACTTGGAAGTGGCGTAATTCCATCTGTGCTAGGACGGTCTCCCAGTGGATTCAAGCAAAGGGGCAGATACTAGACTAGCTGCAGTGTTTGGATCGTGGGCACTGGTATTACATTTGTTGTCTGAGCAGACACCCTGGGGATATTTGAAATGGAGCAGCAGAACTTGGCACCAGTGGCACCCGCAGATGTACACATTATGTTCAATTGGCAGTGGTGAGGAGTAACAGCACTGTACACCCTGGTACCTATTCAGGTTTGGGCCCCCAACCCCTGTCATGATGGGGGAATGGCAGGGCCAAAACTGAGTGAGTGGCATTATGACCTGGTGCATGAGGGTCACGTCACCTTGCAGGTTTGGCCCTGGAGCCATTCCAGCATGAGTGGCACTGCAACCTGGTATGCGGGAGCTGGAGGGCCAAACCTGAGCAGTGCTGTAACGTCTGGGCACCAGGTTGCAACATCACTCACTCAATTTTGGCCCCACCGTCCCCCCATCATGATGGAGGGGTGGCAGGGTCCAACACACGTGAACAATGGGCAGCCAGCACCACTTCTCCTCACCACCGCCGTGGGGTCAGCTCCTGCACCAAGGCTCCCACTCAGGAGCCTATCCAGCCTCACCCCACTTCCAGCAACCCATGTGCCCTCTGTGGAATAGGGAGTGACAGTGAATCTGGGCTGGATGGCAGTGGCAGAGCATGGATTAGGCAGGCAAGGTACTCGGACCAATGGCTGCGACGGAGATGGCTCCACATGGACTGATGGTGCACACTATGTGGAAAATTTCTGGGAGTGCCCCTGGGTGATACTGAAATTCCCTTTATAGTAAATCTGACAAACCATCGGGTATGTGAGATGGGTAGGAAGAGCCAGATACAGGTACCCCATAAGGCCAGCTAGTTGGATGCCAAAAAACAGAACAAAATAAATTGCCTGTTGAATACCTCAGACCGATTCTGACAAATGACTTTTGCTCTAGTGGTTAAACCCAGTCTCCTTGCGTCCTGGCCTGGGGGCAATCTGAGAGGTCAGCAACTGGCTTAACCCTATTTCTGATAGTTTCACTCTCTGTCCTAAAGCATCTATGGCTCACTTGCATATGAGTATGCACAGTGACCCTCATGCATATGGAAACCTTTGCTGCTTTACAATTCCATGCACTTCTTTGATGCCTAAGGGATGTAGGAGAGAATTCCATTTAAACGCTGATAGGAGATTGTCCATGTTTTTGATACAATTATGTCACAACCATTATTGTTATTAGTATTTATGCATTTCCATAGACATGCATGGCAATGTCCACAGCACCAAGAGAGCTAATCTCCTGTCACGCCTCTTTTATGATCTGAAAAAAGCACAAGATGACATCAGAAGGGAGGGTGATGGCCCAAACAATATGGCTGACATCTTCACACCTGGGCACCAGAAGTAGGCACCTAAATTCACATTTAAGCAACCAAATAACTGTTTTGATTTTCAGCAGCTCTGAAAATTAGGCCTCTTATTTAGGTGCCACCAGGACCTATATGCCTAACGTGAGTTACCCAAGTTTGGAAACATTAGCCATGCTGTCCCTACCATGTTGACTTTTCACTGGAGTTGGCTCTGTGTCGTTTTACAGATGGTCCAAGAGATTGGCATGGAAGGAACGACTGCACTTCAGTTTCAGATTACCATAGCATTCCCAGTGCATCACACTGAGATGTTTGAGAACAATGCCACAGAGTGTTATGTCTACATAGAGCAATTGGTTTTACTGTCTACTTTCTAGCAGTTTATGGGCTTCATCCCAAGGGAGCCCATTTTCTATAAAACATGGTTTATTAGAACATCCAATTCCCTAAGAAGTGCTTCTGACAACATGAATCTCAAGAACAGGATGTGAATGAGGCCTGTTACATTGATATGGAGTTTCCACTCTAATTCTTTCCTTGCCTGTCGATGTTTAATAATCAAACGAACAAAGGTAACAAAGAGCACAAACAACTACATGGTGTATTTCTCCCAGCTATATTATTTAGTTCCTAAACGTTTAATAAAGCAGTAAATCTAGACTTCTTCCTTCAGAGTGGAATACTAATAGGATGGCAGAGCTTATGCACTCTGCGAGCCCTGCATGCACTTTGTATGAGAGCAATATGTAATGCTCTGTACCTTGGGGGAACAGCCTACACCTCGTGTTCATCTTTATAAAATGATTGTGTGGTGTCCAGTGCAAAGATCATCATGTTGGGTGACTACAGAAGGCTCATAATGTACTGAGCATGGTTGTTATAGTGATGTTATAGTAATTGTTACATAATGTTATAGTAACGTTATAGGTTATAATTTCATGTATATAGTTCTGAGGCTGAAAATTTATCCTTGTGGCTTAAAGCAAGCCCATGCGAAAATGCTCCAAGAACAGAGAGGCAGTTCACACCTCATCAGGTTATGGATTGGACAAACCCAGCCCAGCCTCACAGGAACAATGGACACTGGCTTAGGCAGCAACAAAAGAATCTGTTAAATCCTCGAGGGGGTCACCCACTTCCTTTGGGCACTTTGGGACTGCGATGAGGTAATGCTCACCTGACTCTGAAGTGGGGGAAGAGCCAAGAGGAAAGAAAGGACATGATAAAAGGGAGAAACATTTTGCCATGCTCTCTCTCTTCCATCTACATCTACAGACACCACCACCAAGAAACTGAAACTCTAATCAAAGGGGAGAGCCTGACTGAAAAGTAACCAGCCGGCCTGTGGTGAGAAGCATTTAAGTTTCTAAGGACATTGAAAGTGTTCAGATCAGCGTAGAATACGTTTTGCTTTTATTTCATTTGACCAAATCTGACGTGTTATGCTTTGACTTATAATCACTTAAAATCTCTTTATAATTAGTAAATCTGTTTGTTTCTTCTACCTGAAGCAGTGCATTTGGTTTGAAGCATGTCAGAGACTCCCCTTGGGATAACAAGCATGGTACATATCAATTTATTTGTTAAATTGATGAACTTATATAAGCTTGCAACGTCCTGCAGGTATAACTGGACACTGCAAAATGGAGATTCCTAGGGTTGTGTCTGGGATCTGGCTAGTGTCATTCGGTTACAAGTAGCTGGGAGCAGCTTACATGCTAGAGGCTGTGTGTGAGAACAGCCAAGGAGTTGGGTTCTCACAACAGAGCAGGGTAAGGCTGGCTCCCAGAATCAAGGACTGGAGTGGCCTAGCAGATCATTGATCTAGACAACACCAGAGGGGAACATTACACAATAGCATTAGCTAAGATGCTTAAGAGGCCTGCAGGGCCAGGTCAGGATGGGGAACTTCCATGGGAGACCTAAGTTCCCTGGAAAGTGAGGTTGGTCACTCAAGTAGGTAGGTGATACCCCTGTGTTATGGTAAGGGGTGCTGAACTGTGACAGGCACTGTCCTTCAGATCGGAAATGAAACCAAGATTCTAAATAAGGGATTCTAAACAAGATGGCTTAGCAGGGTTCCCAGCTAACTTCATGTTCAGTTTCAAAATGGAGCTTGATACATTTATTAGCGGGATCATATGAGGGGGTTGCCTGTGACAGCATTGCACGGAACTCAATGACCTAGAAGGTCTCTTCCAGTCCTGTGTCTCTAATCCAAGTCTCACAATCACTCTGAATTTTGGCTTTGAATGAACCCCCAAGCTTTAGAACAAACCTCTGCCAAAACTGCTTAATTTGCAGCTGTTTTTACTTGAAAGGAGAAATCTGATTATTTCAAGAACCCATGAACTAGACCTGCAAGCAGAAGACAAATGCACTTTTCGGTGCGGATGTCCTGAATTCACAGCAAGTGAGGAGCCTTGCATGGGGTTCTGCTGCAATGCACATGGCTCTCGTTCTGTTCATCCCAGATCCCAGCACTACTCTGTGGCAGGGAAACAGCAGAGGTGCCAGGAATCAGGGCTGGCAGCAGAGCCAGTCTCTAGGCAACCTAAGGAGTGCAACTGGCTTGTAGCAGGCTGCCTGCCTGGCACAAAGAGACAGCAGACCAGCTCTTAAGCCCAGCAGCAGCAGTTAGGTGGCTGTTTATAGCATTTGCCCATGGCTGTGACAGCTCCTGCTCCAGCCTTGGACCCAGCCTGGTCCCTCCTTGCCTTTCTCCAGGTAACCCAGTTCTCATCCTTGGCTCCAACTGGTGACTTCTGACCCTGGGTTCTGACCTCTGAGCTTGGGTTCCTGTTCCTGGCTACCAACTCCTGCTCCAACCACTAGGCATGGCCGCACACATCCCGGTCTCTGACAAGAGGGGCCCAAAGATGCCTTTGCATGAACCAGGATCTGGCCCAGGATCAGAATGGCTCTGGCAAACCCCAATCAATACTGCTAGGAAAATCAGCCTTCTGAAAGGGCCACAGATTGCTGCAGCTCTTGCTTGTAGTCCAGGAAATTTAATAAAAAGCCCTTTGCCTGCTGCTGAACCTAACCATATTATAATATTGAGCACTACAGACACTGGGAATTTGGTATAGCAAGGATAGAACTTGAGTCCTCGTGCTCCAAAAAGCCCAGTTCCTTACAATGTGAGCTAAAGAACAATATCCAGAAGGTGTTAGCAGCCTAGTGTCTATGACACAATTCTGAGCAGTTCTGTTTCTGTCCACTAAAAAGGACAATGCATGAATGCATGCTCGCTCTCTCTCTCTTGCCAGGTCCTTACAATAAGACCTTGTACCAATACTTAGCAGTTATACAAGCTTTAGATTTCCAAGGCTCAGTACGTGATGAGGACATTGGAGAGACTGTAAAGTCAGGACAATCTGTACCTTTTAAATGGCCTGATGTTGTGAGCAGCGAATCTGTCCTCCTTTATTTTTACAACCCAGCTGCTAATGCAAAATGAATTAGCGTTTAACAGCAGGAGAGCGTAAGCTGCTGCTTCCCAAAGGGGAGAAGAGTAGAATCCTCCTAAATTACTGCATGGTGATGACCACCCCAATATTGCACAGAACAAGCTGCCTTCAGATAATGCAACACAACACTTGCTTGCTTGGAGATCCTCTTCTGAAGCTCTCCATCTGGCTTTACGTGTTCACAATCAGACATGGCTGCTGCTGTCCTTCACTGAGACTCTCTTTCAATTAATCCTGCCCCAGCAGATTGCATCGCGTACTGGAATTAACTGAATTGGCTCACGGGCCCCCAGGCAATCCATCATCCTGATGGGCAGCAGTTAGAAAGGAATCAAGTGCCACGCACCGGACGGACGCTTCCTGCTTCCCTGGCAAGTAGCCATGAGAAGGAGAACAAACAAACAACTGGCCTTAATCAACGCAAAACAACTGGGCTCATTGCCAGCAAATGACAGGAGCAAACCTGTTTTAAAGATAAGCAGAGTCCCAGGGTCAGAGGGGTTCACCCTGAAGACAGCAAAAGCCAATGCAGAAGTAGTGAGGATTATACCAAATGTAACCCACACACCTTCTGGGTATGGTGCTCTGTTCCTTCTAGTGGCACCAAGACCACTTAAAGAGAGAGATAAAATGAGTCTGCTCTACAGCCTTAGCTAACAGTTTCTTGGCTTTTAGCTCATGGGGTAGAAGCTCATGCACTAAGCTCCAGAGAGCCCAGGTTCAATCCTGCCCAGCAATGACCAGGGTCTGTCAATGTTACACAAACACTTCCCAAAGAGCTTTGTGGAGGGCTAAATTTTTTTTTTCATTGTCCTCAGTGATTTGCACCGTGATAGTGCCTCCCAGCCCCACTCCCAGCCCTGTTGTGTTAGGCACTGTACAAACCCAGCACAAAGCAATGGGCCTTGCTCCAAACAGCTTCGACACAAGAACAACAGATGGATAAAGCTGGCAGCAGGAGAGCTCAAGAGAACAGTGAGAGGGGCCCAGCACACCAGCTGACAAGCATTTGCTAGGCATCACAGCAGGGGAGAGTTTTAAGGAGGATGGTGAGGTGGAATTTTTACAGGATACTCCTCCTGTGCACGGGAGGAAATGCAGAAATGTTGGAAAATTTGATCCTTGGATAATCAAGACTGTCAGTAGCATATCAGATAAGTGTGGTGGGGACAGGCTATGAAGGGCCTTGAAAGCAAAGACAAACCATTTGTGTTTGATATGCTGGAGAAAGGGATCTGGAGGAGGGATATAAAGAAGAGGGGACATGGCTGAAGCAACAAGCCAGGCTTGGGGTGTTTTTGGAGCTGTGTCTTTCCTTTACTGACTCTGGCCATGATCCCGAATCTCCTGGGAAGCAGGATGATTTGCATCAGGATTCTCCCTCCAAGCCCTATTCTCAAGCAGCCAATCCATTTTTTTTTTCAGAAGCAGGTTCAAAGAAATATCCAAATATCTGAAAGTGTCCCTGAACTGCACATCTCTGTTTCATTGAGGAAGGAGGTTCTTGCTGGTCATGGACAGGAATGGGACTTGGGAGTACAGCTAAGCAATTTTGGGGAGTTGCTGGCAATTCCAAAAAGTTAAAAAAATAAATCACTATGAGTTGACCCCCCAAACCCATATTTTTTTAAAATCTTCAGCCAATCAAAAATAAAATTGCTGTGGGTCAAATGAAGCATTTTGTTTGACCTAACATGAAATGTTTTGTTTCAGATTTGAACAGGTTTTATACCTTATTTTTAAAATAAAATTTTAAAATAAAATTGAAGGACATTTATAAATATTAAGTTGGTTCAAATAGAAACATGTTGATGTTCTTGAATCACTGAAAAAAATTATCTCAAAAATTTCACCCAACTGTGCTTAGAAGATGTGACTTCAGGTCCTCGCTCTGCCCCAGACTTCCTGTGGGATTCTACACTCATCACTTCCCCTTTCTGGGCCTCAGTTCCCAATCCCTCTATTAATATCCCCTTTCTCTGACTTGTTAAATGGCTCGTAAGCTCTTTGGGGCAGGGACTGTCTTACTATGTGTCTGTACAACTCCTAGCACAATGAGGCCTGATTGTAGTTGAGTTTCTAAATGCTAGTGGAACATTAATAATTTACAATAATAGCTTCTCATTCACTAGCATTTCACTTTAAATATAAAATGCTGTAACATAAAGTGGGCTCTCTATAAAATGTCATTTATCTATATGATTTCAGTGGAGTTTTTCCTTTCCCTTTTAAATCCACACGGACACTCATAGCTATTAATTCACACAAATTTCCAGCTACCATCTTTTGGGGGACTTGTACTGAATGTGTTACATGGACAATCTTCTCCCTTATTCTTGGGGTAGGATCAGAAAGAGGAAGACTGTAATCCTTCAGTATTAAACGTACAAATGTGTTAGCACCTTGTAAAAACAGTCTGTAGCTGCCATAAACGTCAGCATGTGTCAAATGACAGCAAAGCAAAGACTTGCCATGACTGCATTAAGGAAGGTGGAGGAAGACTAATACTTGCAAAAGGGAAAGCCATTTGCATGGTTCATTTAGGACAGGGGTAGGCAACCTATGGCACGTGTGCCAAAGGCAGCTTGAGCTTATTTTCAGTGGCACTCACACTGCCCGGGTCCTGGTCATTGGTCTGGGGGGCTCTGCATTTTAATTTAATTTTAAATGATGCTTCTTAAACATTTTAAAAACCTTATTTACTTTACAATAACAATAATTTAGTTATATATTATAGACTTATAAAAGAGACCTTCTAAAAATGTTAACATGTATTACTGGCACATTAAACCTTAAATTAAAATGAATAAATGAAGACTCGGCACACCACTTCTGAAAGGTTGCCAACCCCTGATTTAGGATATAAACATGGTCCATGCAATGCTCAACACACTGCACTAAACAATTTGGAATATTCCATGGATAACCTGAAACAGCTGCTGATGTGGAGTTAGCACCTGTATTCATTCTCTACGCTAGATATTTATACGTATCTCACATACAGCTGAAAGATGTGGTTAGGGTTGGGGAGGAGAAATGATGACATGCACCATTCACACCTGCCTTTCCTTCCCCTAACATGATCAGAGCAAAATGGGGTTATGGCATAGCCACCAATCCAGGCACAAATTGTTGCATCTCTCTTGACTTGTTCTAGTTTTGCTCAGATGTGCTGGCACCATGGCTGATTTCACAAATTCCACATCAATTCATGCCTGTGTATTCCAGATCACAAGCCTGCCTAGACCCTGTGGGCTATGGTTTATTTGCATTTAGGTGCTGTGACGGAGTCAGACCAGAAGGATATAGGAGAGTGCTGGAAGGCAGGTATATTAGTCTCAGGATGTGCAGGTCCCTGTTCCCTGGATAGCCAAACAAAGGCTATTCCAGGCCAATCAAGACACCTGGGGCCAATTAAGAACCTTCCAGAAAGGAGTAGAAACAGCTAGCCTGATTGGGACACCTGTAGCCAATCAGGGACTGGCTAAAACCAGATAAAAACCTCCCAGTTAGTCAGGTGGGCTGTGGGTGTCAGGAGCTGTGGAAGGAAGTTGTGCTGTTGGTGAGACTGAGTGTTGGACAACATATCATACTGAAGGAAGGAGGCCCTGAGGTAAGGGTGAAGTGGAGTTTGAAGAAGCAGGGACTGCTGTGGGGAAGTAGCCCAGGGAATTGTATTGTGTTTTGTGCCTAAAAGGTCAGCCATCTTAGCTGATACTATTAGGGTCCCTGGGCTGGAGTCCGGAGTAGAGGGTGGGCCTGGGCTCCCCCCTTTTCCATCTTCCATACTGGCCTGTGATGAAAGTAACTCACTAGGTGGTGACTCTTGCCAATTATACTGAGAAAGGGAGGTCACTCTGGGGCCTAGATGAGTTTCTGAGGCCCCTAAATCTGCCAGGAAGTGCAGGACCCACAAGTACAGACTTGGAGCTTTGTCACAGTGCATGCATTGCAATATATTTTAATGTATTGTTTTACCACTGCTGAATGCTGTGATGCACTGGTGGTGATGTATTGCACTATTTCTGGCCTTCTAGCTCATGGAATATCGGGCCCATATAAATGGTTTTAGTTATGAGATCTCCTAATGGCTGAGATCACTCATGGATGAAAGCTTCCAGCTAGTTCCCACTGGTTTCAATTAGCCTTTAGGTTTTGGAACAGAACAACAGGTCTACCAGGCTACTCTAACTGGGATGAGCTTACTGGTACTGATCAAAGCGCAAGCAAAGAGATGGAGAATTCTAATGGAGTCTGTTGCAACTTTCACTAGGAGAACTGGCAAAGGACAATCTAAGAGTTAATACTGCTTCTCTAAGGGAGGCTTCATGTGATTTTTCAAGTCAAAAAGATACTGGTTTTTATTCTCCCTGCACACAGCTCTGTGGCTTAGCTGACAGCCATGCAGTCTGTACTCATGCAGCCATGGAGTCATTACGAAGCCCTATGTGTGGCCTGGCAGAATTCACCAGTCATGCTATTGAATATTCCCATCATGCACTTGAGATGTCAGCCTTGGCTGACATGGTGGGACCTGAGATTTGCAGTGTCTCTCTTTCCCCTCCCCTCCCACCATTAGACCCCGTAGAAACAGCAGACAGCTGTTGATTTGACAATGGTTTCCAAATGTGAGTGCAGGTAAATCACTGATTGTTCCAGGTATGGCCTGGTAAATTGCACCCTCCTCTGCTGTTGAATGTAATATCCTCATCTTCTAGTGGTTTAAACGGAAGGTTTACAGAAACAGCACAACAGGTTTTGCCAAGATCCAGCAAAAATGGGTATTTAATCAACGCATGGGTCATTTTACTGCCCTATGGACCAATTCTGTGCCCTTCTAATACTACTTGGTGACCACACGGTGACTTTACAGCTGGTAGAGAAATAACTAAAAGGAGCCAGGGGGAGGGATTGTCATGCTCTGAGATCCTGGATTTGCTCTTTCAATTGTCCTTAAAGACATTATCCAGAATGCCCACTGACACTTCCTTCCAGGGGATTCCATCTATCTCGGCTATATTAAATCGCCACCATCTGGAGCCATGTTACCCCTTTACTCTAAAAGGACTGGGTGCACAGTATGAAGGAAATTAAAAACTGCACAGAAGTGATTGTTCAAGGGGAGATTTTCACTGCAGTTTAAAATGGTCACCACATTCCAAGGCAGAAGGAAACCAATGCCCTTGGGGATATAACACAGAATTGCCTCTGGCAGTTCATTTTTAATCAATGTGTTTCCCCTCCACAACATTTGCCATGTGAATGATCTCTCTGCACACCTTCTGAATCTATAGGGCACAAGAAGGGAGTTACTGCTTAATTCCCCCATTGCATCTTCTTTCTTCCCCGTGGGTCTTTATCTCTTCCCTAACTGCGCAGTACAGAACAAAGCTACACTATCACCACGCTAAGAGGACTTATGCACCAGGCCTCCAATTCAGCAGTGGAGTTAAGCATGTGTCTTGCCAAACATGGATGGACTGGGAGGCAGGATTCCTGAGTTCCCTTTCCAGCTCTGCTGTTGACTTGCTGCACCACTTCGGACACGTCACATATGCCTTGATTGTAAAGATATCAAGCACCCATCGCTCCCACTGCCTTCAGCTGGAGGAGCGGGGTGCTCAAGGCTTGTGAAAGTCAGACTCTTTTAGTTATTCGGTGCCTCAGTTTCTCCATCTGTAAAGTTGGAATGAATGAGGCTTGCACACCATCTAAAGCCTGCTGGAAGTGGAAGAAAAACAAGGTAGAAGGGGGCAGCAATATTTATTTCCCATCACTGCATTGTTCTGAGTCTATGAAACCCTGGGCCATAGCCGAAGATTTACAGTTGCTGTGTGAGGTTTCCTCAGCAGTGCAATTCTGGGAATACCAGCTATTGTTCTAGCAGCATGTGCCAGGACATTCACTAGTAAATTGTCCGGTTGGAATTCTCAGTACAACAGGCCCTGCTGGGAACTGAACCTGAACTTCAGTAGGTCACGTACAGCCAGAGCAGAATGTACAATGTGCCCTTCTGAGGAGCTGAGCTACTGTGCTGCCAGCTTATTAAACCTTTCCCTGAGAAACTTGCTGGCAAATATGCACTAGGCCAAGGGTGTCAGACCCAGTGGGTAGAGGGAGCAAGAGCCCTGGCAATGGAAATATAGTGGGGGCTCTTCCCCCGCATAAACTCACATGCTGGTGGGGGGGGGGGGGGCAAAGGGGGCTAGAATGAGCCCAGGAGTAGGGACTCTGCTTCCCAGCCTAGAGCTGGATGTCACCCCGCTGAGTTTCAGTACCTCCCCTCACTCCCCTTCTTATTCCTCAACCCCCACTCACAGGGAGTTTCCGCCGCTCTCCCCTAGGCTATGGTAGAATGGATGATATCTGGATTTGTAAGCTGTTTTCTCCCTGAGTAGACTTGTTTTCTCTTAGAGCCATGGACTCTCACACAGACATCAGACTGCAGGCAGGTAATCTCACCACTTCAGCCAGGCACCGTGAACGGATGTGAGGTTCTTGAGAATTCATATATGGATTTTTCCTTCCAAGAGGGAGATATGGTTAAAGCATGGACCTGGGAGCCAGGACTCCTGCCTCGACTCACTGTGCAACTGTGAGCAAGACGCTGGCCCACCCTGTGCCCTCTGTCTCCCTACTGCAAAATGTGTGTGATGCCACCGCACAGAGGGAGTGATTCTTATTGAGTGCTACATGGCCATGCAGAGGCACAAGGGAATGAAAGTCCCCCACATCTGTCTGTGTGGCCATCTTGATTCTGAAATCCAGGTGTTTCGGGGCAAACAGGTTCCATGAGGCCCATACTCCCCCACTGCAAGCAAGCCGATGGGATGAGGACAAAGAAGTGTAGGCTGGTGCAGCTAACAGAGTACTGCTGCTGGACTGGCACAGATATATACCACCCTTGAAACAGGGTTTAGATCTAGATGGGAGAGGCAAATCACTGAAGAAAGCCCTTTGAGATGCTCTGAGGAAATTGCCAAGCACTCGTGATATTTAATGGTGTATTAACAATCCTACCGGCTCCTCCCCAGGAGAGTGCTGGGGAAGGAACTGCCAATGAATGAGGAGGTGGATGGTAAGGTGAGGTCTGACCCTCATCCTTCGCAGTGACTGTGATCTGAGGACTTGGTAGAAGAAACAAGAACTTCTGCCCCCTGCTACCCAACACAAGACCCCGGGGGACTGTCCGTGAAATTAAACGATGGCAAATCCAAAACCAATGGACGGGACGGGATTAAAGCTGTGCCAAGAACTGCACTGTTCAGTTCATGGCAGCTTTGAAAGTCAAAACAATATTTGGGTTCAACCCAAATGGAATATTTCCAAAGAGTCCAGAGTACGGAATTCAAACAAAGCAGAAGCTCATTCATATCCATGCATTTGAAGACTGATCCTGAGTGAGCAGCCATAATTCACTTCACTGGTGAACAGATCCTGAGCATCTGTCATGCCCAGAGTGGAAGCAGATAGCATTCAGTTCGTCCAGGACTGGGCCAAGAGGCTAGGAATGCAGGCTCAGGTCTGCTGTCCGGCTGTACCATTCATTCTGGACAATCAGGATGCTGTTACCCTGGGTAGGGGAGCTGGGCGGGGAGATGATGCAGTTGATAAGGCCATGAACTTACAGGGATGGCTGGGCTGCACACAGCAGAGAAGATATAGAACGGCACTGAGAGGGGCTCTCAGAGGCTGCACACAATGAGACTTGCTAAAAGCAGTAATTTATACACCAGCTCTCCAGCTCTGTGTTCCATGACACAATCCAACAGCCAGAGCAACTCGGGGTGAGGGGGCAGCATACGTAGCCAATTAAGCCTCTTTGTAAAGGGGAGGCTTCACATTCCATCCCCCATGCCCCACCTCTCTCTCCACGTACATCTAAACCCCACCTCCTCTCCAGAATGCAGGTTAATTCACAGGAGTGTCAGAGATTCCAAATGGAAAAAAAGCAACCCATCAAACAAGCAGCACACAAACTACTCTCTTGGGAACCCCAGTGAAGTCAATGCTGTTAACACCAGGGATGAATCTGACCCCGGCGTGCCTATGGCTCAGAATAACCCAGCTATGACCAGTCAGTAAAGAGGCCCCTCCCATACCCCATTGCTGTCATCTGTTTCTGCATTCCCAGCATTCCCCTGGTCTCATTCTCTTCCCCACAATGAATATGTTGTTACATTTTTAGCTTCCCAAGGGAAACATTGGAAGCCCCCATCACTTGAATCGCTTAAGGCCAGGCTGGACAAAGCGCCAGAGACGAGGCTGATGGGAACAATGCCACACATGGTTTCTCAGCAGACAAAAGGGGCCCGTGATGCTCACTCTCCCGGTGCTACTCTTACTTCTCAGAAGCTTTTGACCTTGGGGGTTAATGAGCAAGGCACAGTTGCTGGACAGGGGCACCCAGAGCAGAGAGCCACAGAGACACTAGGAGACTTCCCCACTTATAAGTTTTACTCAACAGAGAGGCACAAACTTCCTAATCCATTACAGGAACTCCCTCGTTACAATGAAACCAATTGCTGTGGATTAGAGGGTAGGATGGGATAGCCATTGAATGACAGGGGCCAGGCAGAACTTTGGGCCACTCTTTCCTATCTAGTATTATCAGGTTTCTTGCGCCTTCCTCTGACCCTCTGGGTGCTGGCCGCTTGCAGAGACAGGACATTGCCCTGGTATGGTAATTGTCTGTTCCTTGGCTTAGTCCAAGCATCCATGGAACCACAGTTCAGATCCCAGCAGGGTTAAGTTCAGGGGTGGGCACCAGGGAGCAGCGCCAGTGGCCCCACACTTCCAGCCCCAGGCTGAGCACGGCAAACCGTGGGGCCCTGCACTCCCAGGCTGGAGCGCCCAGCTGAGCACGGTAAGCAAGGTGGGAGGGGGGAGTTAGATAGGTGGTGGGAGCCCCAAGGGGGGTGGTGGTTAGGGTGGGGGGGTCTCCAGAGAGGGAAATCAGGGGACAAGGAGCAGGGGGGAGGCGTTGGATGGGTCAGGGGTTCTGAGGGGGGCAGTCAGGGGGTGGGAAGTGGATGGGGATCGGATAGGGGGCACGGCCAGGCTGTTTGGGGAGGCACAGCCTTCCTTACCCATCCCTCTGCACAATTTTGAACCTCAATGTGGCCCTGGGGCCAAAAAGTATCTCCCCTTGAATAGATACACTGTGTTCTGAACTCTCTGCTGGGGGCTTTCAGACTCACCGCAGGTCTGTTTGCTCGGCATTACCAATCCCATGACAGTCTACACAAGAGCACAAATCCACCCCATGTGTTTGGCTACAATGTCAGCTTCCAGCACTGTGGCATTGGGTGTTTGTGCACTGGCCACCCCCCAGCATTAAAGGGATCCCTGTCTTCCCTGGAACACTCTGGGGAAAATGCGAAGGCTGCACAGGCAATGCTCAAGGTAAGCTGCACACTCAACCTGAACCCTGCCTGTCGCCCTGGCAGAAGCAGTGGGGGATGTTGGCACCAAAGACAATCTCAGCCTTAATTAAAGCCAAGGGGTACCAAGCTCATTTTCAGGCTCAACAGAAGGAGCAATTATGTAGTAAAAACAGCTGGGGGCTGGCAGGACAAAGGCGTGAAGCTGCATGGCCAGTCATACTGCGCGGACTGAGGGATTTCCCTGGGTGCAGACACAGTAGCTAGAATTGCTTGCAGCCCGGGTGGGCTTGTGTCAGTTAAAGTCAGCAGGAGGAGTCGTGAGTCTGACTCTGAAAAGAAGCACAGGGCCACAGTTTTGGGGGCAAAGAGCTCACTGAAGAGGCAGGGTTGGAAATTTCTGAACAAGCAAGCTACCTGCTATTTGTTCCCACTGTGTTAAGGGAAACAGGACTTAGTGTAATGTGATTTTTTTAAAAAAAATATGCTCAAAGAACAGACCAGCTCCATTCACCAATTTTTCACCCTAATAGAAACAACCCTGCATGGCCCCAAATTTTGGCGAGCCATTTGGGCCAGAAGGCAACTCTAAGATTACAATAGCTTTCTGGGATGTGATCACACATTGTTTCTCTAATACAATATCATTCACCTTTTTCTACAGCCTCAGATGTACACAAGTAGCTCTTATCATTTTTTCCCCATTCCTCTGCACTTACACTAATTTCATTGTCCTGTTGATCCAAGTACATCGCCACTGGCTTAGAGCCAAACCCTTAGAGCTACTGGCCACAAGCCACTCTTGTTTGCTTTAGTGGCATTTTCAGATGCTCAGCTCCTCTCAGAATTTGGTCCTCAAGACATTTGATATGATTGGTTCTCTGCTTTCTAGGATCTGCATTGCAATGATTTCCTCTGCACACATGTCCTGTACAGATAAGAGGGCATTTTCTTCCCAGAGGCAGAAAGACACATCACTGAAATGTTGTTTGTTATGCTAGTATCTTGGAAGAACTACACATACAGCATGATCTAACCCCTAAGCACTTTTAACGCTCCACAGAGTCTCAGACAAGCACTCTATTCAGCTCCTTACCTTACCAAATGCATAGAAAACCTCATATCTTTAAGTTCCCATGGACCTTTTAAGTTGGCCCCCAATGCCTTTTTGCACCATTTTTTACTGCACAGCTAAATTAGCTAATGGTACACATGAGTAATAATGTCTTCCTTAGGGGCTCAGTCCAACTCATGGGATTCAATGGAAAGGTTCCCACTGATTTAAATGGGACCCAGACACTCTTATGAGCTAATTAATATTTCCTGTGTAAAATGTAGTGCACCACATGAATTTTTCAACAGGTCACAACTCTCAGATCAAACCCAGTTTACACCAGGAAAATTACATTATTTTTTCTCAAATGAAGGGTGATTCCCTTTCAGACCTCAGCTTTCCACTCCCACTCATTCCTGCACTGGAGCCATTCAAAACACTATCGTAAGAATGTTTGTAATAACAGGAAAAGTATTTTAATTGTCATTCTCCCTATGTTCTCAAAAGGCAAGAGTGATTTTGCTCAGACTTCCAGAAACCACCCCATGAATTCACCTCTGGGCAGAGACCACACCTAGAAAATATTTGCCCAGAAGATGAGCAATTCAGAAAGTTAGGAATGTCTGAAAACAGGGAGTTAGAATGGAAACTGTTATGCAGGCTTAGCTATAGTTTATGCTATATTGAAAAGTAGTTTATGCTATATTGCAAAATACCCACAAATACTGCATGATATGCCATAATCTATGAGATCTAAATATGATAAATCTCTCTGATATGCTGTATATTTCCTAACACACTGATAGTAATGCCAAACAGCATTATATCCTACATATTATATCTTATCAAGCCATATTGCACAGGACCTCAAAGGCAGATATTCATATATATTAGGTATATCTATGGTCCTAATTATCATACTACCTGAGTGACTCATAGTCTTTAATCTATTCATCCATTCACAACATGCCCAGGAGGTTGGGTTGTGTGCTATTATCCCTATTTTACCAATGGGAAAACTGAAACACAGAACAACTAAGTGACTTTCCCAAGGTCACACGGGAAGTCTATGGCAGAGCAAGGAATTGAGGCTGTCTCTCTTTAAAGTCCTAAGCTAGCACCCTAAGCACTGGACTGTTCTGCCTCTGTTGCAATGTTTCATGACATTTTAAATACTCTGACCACCCTGCACAGTATTTGAGTGGCAGTAATTTGGGGATGCAGGAGCTGATAGTGTATTGTCTCTGTCATTTCTTGAAGAGGCAGCACTTTGCTAAGGGTCACTATCTCTGTGCTGGCAACCTACTGAAATAGGCCTGTCCACTGCAAAGGTAGCAGTGACTGTGAGGGTAATTAAACACCTTCCTGCACTGACTGCATTTTGTATGTTCTGCTGAGCCCCTTTGGCAGCAAGAATGTGCTGATGCTCAGGCTAGCCAGTTGCAAGATCTGGAAAAACATGGCTCCTGCCACCCAGGGGTTCATTCAGGAAACAAACATTAAACAGATTTCAGGGGTGGATTCTCTAACATAGGCACTTTCTCTCCCAACCCCCTAACTCAGGCAGCAGCACCCAAGATGCTGTCCCTTTGGGCTTCTTTCACATTGTTTCTAAAGCTGTTGGAGATCAGCTGGTAGCAGTCAGTCTAGCGCTAGGGCATTCTGAGCAAACACTGGGCCAGACATGAGCTCCTCCTCAATTACAAGGAAGTGAAGGTTGTCCCTTATACAGCTAGAAGGAAAACTTCCCTTTCCATAGACTTCAACAGTGAGCTCAGTGTCACAAGGCATTAATAATCTCCCAACAGAACTACAGCGCTCTTTTTATAGGTTTGTTAGAACAGAGTTTATTCACAAGGGGATACATAGCTGAGCTCATTCGTTTCTAGGCTCTGGGCCAGTTTCACCTGCAATCAGTCCCTCAAACTCAGCACAACTGGACTATTCACTCCCAGCCACTCCTAGAGGCTGGTGATACCCATGATCCCCACAGCAGAACCCATGGGTGAACCTGCGCAGCATGGACGAAGAGCTCACAATGGGCAGGATCACCTACGACTACTGACAAAATCCCCCAACACTCAAGAACCTTCTCCTCTTGCTCAGCTCAGCCTTAATTGCTAGCTAAGATGTCAAATCTCTCCCGCACCTAATATAAGCCTCTTAGGAGTGATATTCAATTAGAAGCAAGATGTCATGGCTTCCTACTCCATGGGACTGAGTTAAGACAAACTTTTCTGGTCCTTCTCCCCCTCAGGGATCTGGCTGTGAGGATCCACAGGCCTAGCAGCTGCCCCGTTTACACCACGACTAACACGCCTGGCAGAGCAGCAGTCATGGGCTTTGTGGGACCGAGCACCACCAGATGTGATACCCAGAGAGGGCATGCCTGGCATGCTCCCAGGGTCCCGGAGTGGCCCAGACACCCTCCTGAAGTCCGGATGGGACACCAGGAAGTTGTTTGTGCAGCTAGGTGGATCCTCATCTGGTTGCTATCACAGACCCTGCTCCTTTGCCTTGCCCTGGTTCTTGGGTTGGGCTCTGACCCTCAGCTTTGGTACCTGGTTTCTGACCTTGGCCCTAACCCTTGGCCCCGGCCCTACCACTGGGCCTGACTGCCCATGCCCCAGACCTGGCTTTTCTAGCTTTCGGATCACTGTCCGGATTATGACATAGGGGCAGTTCAGCCAAACAGTAGAGAACTGGCTCAGTTCATTTGCATACTGCATCCTCCTTGGTTAAAATGCTGTTTGAGTTGTTTCTTGCCCCCCAGTAAACTCCCATTTTTCTGACTACAAAGGAACACTGGAGAGGTGAAATTCAACTTCCTGAGACCACCTGAGTTGTGAAGTTTGACTTTCTGGCTGTTGGGTTATGACGGTGTCTGTTTCACTACCTAGGCTGAGTGAGGGGCAGAAATTAAACAGACCACAGAGCTGGTGAAAAGTCCACTGGATTTATAGTAGCCTTTCAGACTGAATCATCTAATACCTTTGATTACTAGGGAGAGGACTAAACTGAAACCTAAACAATTCCTGAACTCTCCTGTGCCATGATGGCTATTAAAAAATCTTGCCAATTGTTAGCCCCCCGATGCACTGATGCCACTGCCTGTCATATTGACCAGTACTGTCTCCTTGTTTCCTCATACTCTCCCATCAGCCTGTGTCCAGCTGTTGTCTCTTGTCTCATACTTGGATTGACAGCTCTTGGCAGCAGGGACTCTGGGTTTGTACAGCATCTAGCACAACGGGGTACTGGTCTATGCCTGTGGCTCCTAGAAATGACCATGAATGCCAACAAATAAACAGCAACTTCTCATTTAGGGAAGATTTGGATTTGCATCTGGTCCAAACTTCTTGGTTAACTGAATTCTCAATAACAAGCCAAACCAACACCCCAAATCTCATCTCACTCACCTTAGAACTACCTAAGAGAGAGGCACAGATACTGTTGACAGTTTTTAAAACACACGACTTTTCTTGCTGGTTTAACCTTTATGCTTTGTGAGACAAAATTACAATCAGTCAATGGTGTAAGATAGTTTTTTATCCCAGAAATAAACAAAATGTTCAACAAGCAGTTTAAACAAAAAGGAATTAATCCTGCCACTGAACTCAATCAACGTAACTGATCTGAAAAGCCCTTTTGCTTATGGCAGCTGCTAACAGCAATGTGATCACCTACGACAGCTGCAAGCAATCCAACGTTAACATCTGAACCAAGGATAAAATAGTAATTGCAGTGAAACCAGTTGATAACAACAATACAGTTGTTGTCAACATATGCTGCAGAGAAGCGTTAATCCCTCCAAGTCAGAGAACATGTCCCAGCACAGATTCTAAGAAGACAGCCACTGAATCAGAGACTATAGAGGTGGAACTCACCTCATAAATCATCTTGTGCAAACCTCCTCCTCCCTTTTCCCCCTCCCGCCCCCCGCCAAAGATAAGTACAGGATCCTTCCCTGCAATGCTTCTCCAGTCCTTTTGTAAGTGTGCCAAGCAATGGAGCTTCCAAAGGACTTCTCCAGTCTAATAAACCTCACCATGAGGAATTTCTTTACGATATTCGGCCAACATTGTCCTTTATTAATTACATCCCATTAGGACTCACTCTAGTCCATCATATCACAGTGGAGCAGGGATGGGCAAACTATGGCCCGCAGGCCACATCTGGCTCACAGGACCATCCTGCCCAGCCCCTGAGCTCCCAGTCAGGGAGGCTCCCCCCGGTCCCTCCCCCCCGTCCCTTCTCCCTGGAGCCACGCTGCTGTGTGGGCAGTGCTCTGGGGGGCGGGACTGCATGGTCCTGGGGGGCGGGGCTGCACAGTCCTGCGGGGCAGCATGTCTAGCTCTGTCAGGGCTGCTGCTCTGAGCAGCATGGTAAGGGGGCCAGGTCCAGGGGGTTGGATAAAGGGCAGGGAATCCCGAGGGGCAGTTGGATGGGGCAGAGGGTCTGGGAGAACGCAGGCTTGGATAAGACATGGGAGTCCTGGGTGTTTGTTAGGAGGGGTGTATGTGGATAGGGGTTGGGGCAGTAAGGGACAGGGATCCAGGGGGGTTGGGTATGGGGTGGAGTCCTGGGGGGCAGTTAGGTGGGGGGTCTCTGGAGGGGGCAGTCAAGGGATAAAGAGCAGGGGGTGTTGGATAGGTTGGGGATTCTGAGGGGGCAGTCAGTGGGTGGAAAGCAGGAGGCGGGGTCAGATAGGGAGCAGGGCCAGGCTGCTTGGAGAGGCACAGCCTTCCCTACCCGGTCCTCCGTACAATTTTGCAACCCCAATGTGGCCCTCAGGCTAAAGAGTTTGCTCACTCTTGCGGTAGAGCAGCTCCTTTCCCGCCACAACTTTCATGCCCTTCACACAGCTATATAGAGTTAGTCTCCCCCACTTCAATCATCACTGTGGCAAGATAAATGTGCCAGGGGCATAATTTAGTTTGGTTGAGATTTGATTGAGGAATATTTAGTTCTTTAAATCCATCTTGATCACCACATCTGTATTCATTTATGATAGGGCTCACCAGGGCTCAGCATCTTCCAGACAGAAAAGGTGGCATACGCTTAGCCTTAACCTTGAGGCATAACCCCTGCCTTGCGGCTAAGGCATTAGTTTGGGAGCTGGGAGACCTGGGTTCATTCCTGACTCTGCCACAGACTGCCTGGGTCACATTGACCAAGTCACTTAGGGGTTGCCTATACCTGAAAATTAATCCAGCATAAAGCAGGGTGTGAATTTAATGTGTATTAACTCCATGTGTGGATGCTCTTATTCCAGAGTCAGCATGCTTTATTTTAAATTAACTTAAAGCAGAATAAGGCAACTCTTACTCTGGAATGAGGGTGTCCATATGTGACAAAGATGGCAATTTCCTGCAAATCCTTGGGAGACCTTCAATTAACTAAGTATCTTTGAGATCTATTCTTTTAAATGAATGATTTATGTATGATTGTATGCTACTCCAAGAGGGAGGGTTACCACCACTCCTTCAGGAATTGAAAGCAGTGGGGTGGGGGAGTAACTGAGGCAAATCAGCCAGGTTGTAACCCACCAGACAGGTATCACACCACCTGGACAGGCTCGCATATACTAGGCTCTCCGGAGACAAGCAGACAAAGAAAGGACTTTGGGATAAACAGCCTGAATTGAAACTGCCTCAGACTCTGCTTTCTGATCCAGCACACATACAGGACTTTCTGTCTCGGGGCTCCTGCAAGCCTTAGGGAAGGGTTGGAAGAACTGACACCTGCCAGCACCTGAGATTGGAATGGGGTGATTACTGGTGAGCTTATTAGCATGCCTGTGGGTTCTTTTATGGTTTTAATATGTTTTCTCTGTCCTGCTTTCAGCTTAAGAATAAATATGCTTATTAAGAAAGAGCTGTGGGGTAACTTGTAAGTCCTGGCAATTAAACTGGTCATAGCCTCTGGAGAGAACACAGCAGAGGCGTTGGCCTTGTAGGCAGCCTGACTTGTGGGGGAATTCACAGCACAGGCAGGGAACTGTGCAGCCTAGACAGAACTCAAGTCAGGAGGGAGAGGGCCATGGTCTCTACCCGAGAGAGATGATGACTGAGGAGCTGTGAGGCTAGAGTGGGTGACCTAGGTAGACCACAGAGGGGGGATACAGGGGCAGGTGTCCTTCACTTGTGACACCATATATGGAGTTAATCAGGACCAGCTAGTCCAGACTTACTCCCTTTGCAGACAAGCCTGAGTTTTCCCTGAACCTTGCATGCTCCTAGTATAAAATGGGGACAATAGCACTTCCTTTCTCCCATCCTTTGTCTTCTTGTCTGCTCAGACAGTAAAATCTTCAGGGCAGGTCTGTTTCTTACTATGTGTCCATGTAGCACTTAGCACAGTTGGGTTCTGATCTCAGCTGCGGCCTCTAGGAGGCTACTGTAGTACAAATAATAAGCAATAATGTGGTCAACACAGCACAAAATACAGTTATCCAGACAATCCCTGCTCTGGGCAGTTATTCAATCCTTCCCAGCAAGTCCAGTCAAGCCAATGACATTTAAAGACAAACCAGACACAATTTGGCCATAACAAACCTTCACCCCACACTCACCATAACTCTTTTGAGTTTTTCTCATCCATGTAGGCATATGCTTGAATTCAAAGACACATCTTATTAAAGGGATTTCCTGGATGAGTGGGGTTAATATTGCAATATAGCTTAGCTTCTGAGAGTCCTTCTTTCTGTTGCTGTGTCAAGCCCTTATCGGACTGATTCTATCCACTGAAATGTAAACTCCTAACAGTGTGACCTTGACTGTCCCCAAAATACACAGTGGGAGTTATCTAGAGTAGGTTGATGCTAGAGTGCAAACTAAAGCAAGAATTAGGTGTGGGGTGAGGGATTAATTTCTATCAAGACTTCTTTCATGTAGCACAACTTTTTATATCTGTGCCCCAGAGACAAATTAATGATAGGCAGAGATGTGTCAGTTCTGGAACTTCAAATCCCATAGCAGGAAAGTGTGTTTAAATCTGAAAATTATTTAAAGAGTTTTTTGGCCAATAACAAAGATTAAAATGAGTAACCTTGCAGCTACATGGTCATGGTTATATTTAGAGTTACAGTGTCATTTTGCATCTTCTGACTCCCTAAATTCCCTCCTGTCTCATTCAGCTATGGGAGCAGGGTTTGCAGGACTAGCAGGGTGGTTTGCCTTATACAGACCCATAATGTGATTTCATTTGATGTGAACATGTCCACAGAATAATTCTATTTTCAAAGGGGAGAAACGATCTTTGCACAGCACATTTAACTGATGGATGCATTTATAGTAGTGTGCACCCAGGTGTGAGTTCTGACTGTAGATAAAACAAGGTTTGGCTTACTCCAGGATGCCTTTAAAATGAGGACACAATTAGGAGATTTGGGTAAGTAGGCACTATATCAAAAACACCAAAAATGATAGAAAGAGAAGAGAGAACAGAATCTTCATGCCTTTTTTAACGTTTTTATCAGAACTGACACATTCTGAAAGGGCAAGATGGCGGCACTGATACACCTCTCCCCTTACCTCCATTTAGGTAGCTTTCCTGCAGCAAAGGCAAGATATGGTAATACAATGAAGAAGAAATGTCACTGCAGGGCCTCCAAGAGCACACTCGAGCCACTCTCTAGGGAGAGCCTGAAATCAGATCCAATACTAAGTCCCTGAGCTGTAACCATTGAAACAAGCCAGAGGTCATGGATTTAGTGGACATTATGAAGTCTTCAGGTGTTAAATTCAGTTGTACACAGGATTAAATATAGAAGGCCATAAAAGGCAGTTCATCCAAAGGAAGCTGGTGTCCAAGTGTCTCAGCCAAATCAAGTAGCTAGTGTATCCTCACTGTCCTTGCCTGATTGCTTCCATATGGCCTCACCCCTCTTTTCTCCTTCACATTGGTGCCTGCTTGAACACCGCTGGCTGCTGACTGCCTTGTCTGATCTCAGTAGCCTGCCAATGTTCTCTGCCTCTCGGGTGACTAGAGGGCAAGTGTGAAAAATCAGGGGACCCCCTACTCTGCTGTCACCCATGCAGCGTACCCAAGGATGCACATTTGGGGTACGACCCTACAAGATGACCAGTGACCTTCACTACCATTGATATCAGTGATAGCTGATAATGCTCAGTACTTGACCCTCTCAAAAATGTGTTTTATTTTGTTTGAAAAAAATCCAAACTCCTAAAAAGAAAAAAATCAATTTTTTTGCAGGTGGTTTCTCTCAGAAAAACAAAAATGATTTTTCTGTTTTCACCATTCGAAAACTGGAAGAAGAGATTTTAAATCAGAAATCCATTTTTCATTTAAAAAAAAAAGTGTCAAAGAAAATCCTCTGACCAGCTTTCCTCAGCAAGCACCCAGCCTCAGTTTTAGAATGCACACAGAGACTGAGCAAAAGCCTGAACACATGAGCAACCACGCAATGCCTTTGGAATGATATTGGTTAATTACCTTCCTCTTTGGTGCATAAGGGATGGAGCCCATGAAGGTTAATGGTACTTCTATATCCTGTTGATACAGGAACAGCTTCATTTGCCTCAGGACACAGCGTTTGCTTTTGTGGAAACAAAACTAAATCGCAGCTGGGATTTCCAGACTACAGTTAAAACTGCCCCAATGCTTCCACGATTATATTTCTTATTAATCAGAGCTGTTCAAGTGTTTCCAAATTTTTAGTTACATTTTTAAATTTCAATTAAAAAAGGAGGTGGGATTGAATTTTTCACAAAAAAAATTTGGAATTTCCTCCCTTTTTGACCAGTTCTATTATCAACTACAAGGAAAAAAAAAATCAAAGTTTGCAGGGCTAGTCACCAAGCCACTGTGCAGTCTCATCTTGGCTGCTTTAGAATGATCCTCCTTCTAACCAATGGCCTTCCCATTTCGGGCTCAATCTAGGAATAAATTCCATACCCTATATTATACAGGAGGTCAAACTAGGGACCATCTGGTTTATACTTGTACAGCACCCAGTCCATGATTGGAGCTCTTAGACGTGATGGTTAGACAAATAATAAGTAATAATAAAAGATCATCATAGTGTCCCTTCTAGCCTTAAAATTTACAGCCAAACTGTGGTAACTGTTATTATGACAAGGAGGAGGAACTGGGCCAACACTCACCAGCTCATTTGGCCCTCGGCCATCAAATCCGGGCTCTTTGATGGTCATAATCTGCTTACAGCTGACCTGGAGCCTAGAGATGAACGGCTCTGCACCCCATTGCCAATTCAGCTCTTTGGCTAAGCACTGGCCTGGTAGGAAAGAGGTGCTTCATCTTTTACTTCTCAGGGAGAGCATCTTAACAGGAAATGATTAATTGTGCAGTAGTTTGATCTGAAGCCGCTGGATGACAAGATAATGGCTGCTGTGGAAGAACTTGTACAGGTAAACAAACAAATTGGTCCATTCCCATAAGCCATCCAGAGTCCCACGGCTCTGTATATTGATTAGCTGCTGAGACGAAGGGAATCACTTTACATACCAGCACAGGAGATACATGCCTGCTTTAGGAAAGGGACCTGGCTATAGAAAAATACTTTGGCCCTATTAAATATCAAAGGAAAACAATACCTCCTATGAAAGATGTGAGATTGCAGTGTGACAGAGATGCGTATCTACCCACACTCATGACTGCCTGAACCCAAACAACTAGAAGTGAGCTATCACTCCCTCCATGGCTCTGCACAGTCTCTCCATGGAGGAGCCAAAGGGTGAAATCAGAGTCAGTAACCATGCCACAGTCCCATTTGCCAGACATATTTTTTTGGTGGAAGACTTTTTTAAAAAAATAAGAACTGTGAGAACTGGAAAAAAAATCTGGAAAATAATGAAAATAAAGTGAAAAGAAAAGAGACTGAGGAGCCAGAGAAAGACTTCTCCACACTTGTGATTCTTAGGAACACTCCATTCTTTAACTCACAAAAGTAGTATTATGAGACCCAACTCAGTGCTGGTAAAGTACTTTGAGATCCTTGGCTGGGCAAGGTTAAAGGAAGCTTAAAATATTTATTATCAATAAATGTATTTGCTAAATACCACCTTTCCTGATTTTCTTGTCTGCTCTGTCACAACAGAAGGTCCCCTATTCTTTGGATGGGCGAATCAATTCTTTCAATGGCTTTCCCCGTTCAACTCTCCACATCAGATCACAGCTGGAACCCCAGCTAGTTGTAATATTTCAAATAAAATCCCAGTCTCTCACTGTGTGCACTGGACTTCGGACCTTCTTAAGCACAGGATCCAACCACAAAGCACTCAATGGCAATCAGCAGCCACTCTGACGCCAGATAAAATCTAACAGGCAAAGGGCAGCTGGCTGCGAACTTGGAAGGTCTGGGCTCATATGTGCCTGAGTTTGGAATTCATAGTAACCAGTTCACTGGGGTTTGACTTTTATGGCAGTGAATGCACTATAGATCTCTTAGCAGAGTTAATTCAAACAGAGCGAACTGATAGCCAAGTTAATGGTGGCAAAGGGAATATTTGTTAATCTTCACAGTTATATTGCCCCATTGGAAAATCACTTACAGGAAAATATATGCAAACCAGTAACAGGAGCATTTTTCTCTAGGTGTTCTAAGTGAACAACAACTGATGTCAAAAAAATCAAGGACAAAAAAAGGAAGGAATACAATTCAGTTAAAATGAATAAGCCTGGCTCAGGGGACTTGGCAAGGGGTATGGTCACTTTCACCTACAAGCTGCATGTCAGAAGCATATAGTTACAGGCTAGCAAGGACTGCAAGCGGCTGGAGCGTCACCTTTCTATACATTTCATTCCAATTCCTAGCAGTCACTCTCCCTCATCCCCCAAAACGCTCATCACCTTTACTGACAATCATGGCCAAGATTCCTAAGCACTGGATTGATGAGTCCTTCAGGTCAAGCATAGATGCAGTGCCACTGCCAATGAATCTAGCACCTTTCACCAGCATGGCAAACCCAATGGTGTAACCATTGCTGAAAATGCTGTTGGCCTTTCTCTGTCACTTATTTCTACCTCTTAACTATTCTGAGGAACATGTTGCTACTCAAGCATTACCATTTCAGATTAAGTGGACTTCTTGGTTAATTGGGTCTCTCTCCTGCTGATGGACAAGACAAGCACACCATGTCTGTTTGCCTGGGCTCAAAATTCTTTCTGCACTAGTCTCTCCTAAAACCAATAACATGAGGCCTTATGTTATGGCCCAGGATGCATGAAGTCTGGCTTAGTGGTCAAAGCAAGAGCCAGGTCTAGTGGGCAGAGCAGGTATCCAGGTTGGGGAATGAAGCCAAAGGTCAGCACCAGAGTCAACTGCCGATCATCAGAGCTAGGAATCATGTCATAGTCAGAGCGAGGAGTCAGAGCGGAGGTCAGATATAAAATGCAGAGCCACAGCTCAAATTAGAGCAGGGGTCTCAAACTCAAATGACCATGAGGACTAGTTCATTGGCCCGAGGGCCACATCACTGACACGCCCCCCTTGCTGCCCCTGGCCCCACCCCCACCCCACCTCTTCCATGAGGTCCCACCCCGGCCCCGCCTCCTCCCCTAAGCGCGCAGCTCCCTGCTCCTCCCCCATCCCTCCTGGAAAGTGCTAAGCGCCTGGAGGTAGGCAGGGAGGAGGCGGGGGAGCTTGGCGGCTGCAGGAAATTAAGTGAAGGGGAGAGAAGGGGCATGGAGAGCTTGGCTGGCCACAGAAAATAACCCCACGGGTCACGTGTTTGAGACCCCTGCCTTAGGTGAACTATTCCATCACCTAACAAATCTGAGCCTCAGTGTTACACATACAACAATACAAAAGTATAGTAAAAAATATTTTTCATGGTGCATTGAGTCGTAGTGCCGATGCACATTATACTTCTTGGGAACAGCAATCGTTTGCTGACAAAGCATTGAATTTTATCTTTTACCTCTGTGAAAAAATATAAATTCTCCGATTTGTCTTGGAAAACTCTCTCTTCTTCCATAAATGTTCTTTTTTTTAATGAAGTCATTTCCAAGCAGTTTTAATAAAATATATTCACTTAATAATGCACCTCACTCAAAGGGCCAAACAGGAACTTAGATTTACTTCTATTAAAGCACCCTCCTGGACTACGCTGCACTCACACTCCACTCTTGCTCCGCCTCTTCAAACCCCTTCCTTGTCCCCTTCAAATCCCTTCTACAAAGTTCCCACCCCAACTCTGCCCCTTCTCCTCCCCCAGTTCAACCCCTTCATCAAAGTTCCCACCCCAACTCCGCCTCCTCCCCGCCCCTAGTCCAACCCCTTCCCCAAATCCCCACCCCTTTCTCCCCCTCCTCCCCTGTGCACGAAGCTTCCCGCTCCTGGCCTCTCCCTCCCAGAAACCGCTAAGCTGCCAGAGAACTGCCAGGCAGTAAGCAGGGCAGCGTGTGGGTGAGAAGCACGTGGGGAAGGGGGGGGGGGCTGCGGGGAGCTTGGCAGGGGGGCTGCGGGGAGCTTGGTGGAAGGTGGAGGGGTCTCGGGGAGCTTGGCTGGGTGCTACGGGGGAGTTTGGTGAGGGGGCCGGGGGAGCATCGCAGGCCGCAGGGAAGGGCTTGGCGGGCCTCTGTATTAGAGCCAGAACTGGTAACTGATGGAAGCAAGGTATAAGAGCAGGAACTGGAGGAGAGGCAAGGATCAGGGATGGTGCAGGACTATGGTGGGAGCAGAAGTGAAAGCATGCGTGAATCAAGAATCAGGAACAGGGGTCAAGGAAACAGGCACAAAGCAGGGACCAGTGCAACCACAACAGCAAGTAACCTTGCTGCTCAGACAGCATCCTGTGTCTCCTTTTGGATTAAATAGCCTGTTAGGACCAATCACTGAAGCCAGGTGATCCTTCAATCAGCACTCCAGTGGGTGGGGCCATGCCTGAGGCTCTAGTCTTATGAGTTTCTTGGCCCAGCAGGTTTTAGCAGACGTGGGGTGGAGGCCAGGATGTGATGGTTGTCGGGACACTCACCGGCCAGGGTTCATGACCTGGGACATCACATTATAGATGATCACTCACAGACAGGGAGATCTGTGATTTGGTCTCCCTCCAGGTCATAATCCACTCACCTGCCAGTGGCCCAGAGGTGGCAGGGACAGATCGAGCTGAAGCTGGCAGACTCAGTGCAACAGCCCATTGTGTGCAACCATCAATACCTTGGCCACAAGCCATGCCACCCCTACTGCATCCACCACCAGGATTGCCAGAGCTCACCAATAAACAACACCAGTTAAAGTGCACAGGCAAAAAGCCAGAACAATAGCAGTACAAAGCCATGCTCTGGAACCACCTGCAAGAGCATAAAGTCTGCCCACAGCTCTGCGGCGCAGCAACAACAGACCCAAAGAGAACCTCCATGGAAGCTGGCATGAGAACAGCATGGGGATCAGAAACACACAGACAGACACACACACACACAATCTGACTTTAGTGGCACCACACTAGAGAAGAATTTGGCTGACATCCCAAATCTAGGCCACAATTCTGCAGCTGAGGCCTACCTCTATAGATTGAAATGGAAAATATCCAGCCTCTCTAGTATCAGAGGGGTAGCCGTGTTAGGCTGGATCTGCAAAAGCGACAAAGAGTCCTGTGGCACGTTATAAACTAACGGATATATTGGAGCATAAGCTTTTGTGGATGAATACCCACTTCATCAGATGCATGCCAGCCCTTCTAGCTGTTCATAGATCACATTGATACAGTACAAAGCTTGCACCGGTCTCCAGTTTTATGAAAGCTTGTTTGTCCATAACCAATATTGGGGAAGACATTTGATTGAGGCTTTTTCCTTCCAAACAGTCTGAAAGAGAGAGTTGTTACAGTGGGAAACATTTATACCATACTCCAAGTGGCATCACATATACCTTCAACATAAAATAACCCCTGGCAGGCACTTTAATGGGCTAAGCTGGAAAGAAGGCCCTGCAATGTCTATTAGTATGAGATACTTGTATACCATATTTTCTGGCCTCTCTGCCTGGCCAGGTGGCTCTGTAGATAAAGAACAGCCTGACTAGTGCTGGATTTTCATCTCAACTGGGACAAAAGTCTGTGGTGTTGCCAAGCTTTTCAGGCTTAGTTAATGGGACAGATCTGACACACAAACACTTGACACTTCAGAGCCTAAATGAAGTGTGCTGACTAAAATACTCTCTCTTTAAAAGAGGTTTCCCCTTGGGCGGGGAATGGTGGAGGGAGGAGAATGTGGATTAGTGTATTAATCTTCCCCTTTTTAAGACATAAGCCGGATTCTGATTTTACTTATACCAGTGTAAACTGGAGTAATTTAGCTAAAGTCAATGGAGCGACTCGGGATTTATATCAATATAACTGGAATCAAAGAGTTTGGCCCCTGGGTTCAAGCTTCATTCAATCCAAGAATGAAATTAATAGAACTCCAGAGCCAAAACTCAGGGTTGCTTTGATCTGGGGAGTTGGTTTGGACCCACCTGTAGCGAGGAGCATGATACATCTTATCCTGGGTCCTCATTTTGAGCCTCAGCAGAAGGGATAATCAGCTTTGGAGTCATGTTAACCAAGTGTCCACTGTCTCTGAGTTAAATTAAACAAGGCATATTTACGATCACCTTGATTTGACCCTCATCACTTCTGAGCTCCCATCCGAGAGAGAGCTCGGGGGACTCATCTGGTTTGGATTAACTCCATTTCAGCATTTACCCCTTTCAGATGTAGCTGACTAGATAGATATCACCTCATTATGTGTTCTTCATTTAGCTTTCTTTTTGGTGTCAACTTTTATTTGTTTGAATGTAGTTCATATATGCTGACTTATGACTCGCTGGAATCATAAAATTGTATGGAGTGTTGGATGTATAGAAGCTACATGCTGCATTAAGGGTGCACCAAACATTTTGTATTTTTTTTAAATAAAAATCAAACACAATCTGTTTAACACCCTACAACTAAAACTGTGACCCTGAAGGCTAGCGCTCATCAAAGAGAGTATTTTCACTTTCCAGGAAAAGTTTCAAAGAAGCTGGATTTTTTTTTGACTATGTCAAAGATTTCCTAGGATGTTCCAGGTTTTTATCAAAAACCTGAAAAAAGTTGGTTTTCAACTGTCAAAGACATTTATTTTATTTTATTTTTTGGTTGTCTAAAATGGAAAAGTTTTGGGTTTTTTGACAACAAATTATTTATTTTTTTCAATGAACCCACCAAAAAAATTTAGTGAAAAGTGTAATTTTCTTACAAAGGTTTCTGCTTTATAAAAAAATAAAAGCAGTTTTTCATCCCCCAAAATTTTGAGATGAAAAATGTTTGATCAACTGTACTGGTGGTTTAGTCGCCAAATCACATTATTCTTACAAATAAGTGTTATAATTTAATTTGAATACAGCTACAGGACCAGTCAGGACTCCTGCTTGGAGAGAGAGAGAGAGACAGAGAGGCCAAACTCCTCTGGCTTACCTGTACCCTGAAAGTATTCCTAATCTCCCGAAGGTCTTTTTCTTCAGAAAGGATCTAAGTCTCACAGGAAATAAATGGGAACAGATGAGAAATACAGTGCATTAGATGTGACTCCCCTGAGGCAACTTTTGTAGTTTATTTGTCAAGTTTCTCTTTACATTTGGAAAAAAAGGAAATAAGATTGAACTGTATTTTTAATATAATTCATGCCCACAGCACTTTACCATTGCAGCTGTTTATTAACCATTTTAGAAGTGATTGCATCTTTCAAAGGATTTGATGTTCTCAGAAAATAGGGGAAAATGACCCAATTTTCCATTCCACTTTATGCTGCTAAAACCCAAGTAATATTCAACTTTTGCTAGGCTAGGTAGGATTGGACTAGTAATAAATTGGGTGGCAAGACCCAGTTTCGACCCATTAATGATTTTACGGTACACAGATCGCATGCAGCACTCACAGTCCGTGAAATGTACATATCAGGCACTGATCACCGATCGACTGAAATCAAAGTGAAATAAATTGAGAGCATTCCCACCCCCACGCCCCTGGCTCCTTCAGCCAGCGTCTCCTAATGGAACTGCTTGCTTTGGTTCAGAAGCTGGCACGTAGCAAGGGGCTGCCCTTGCAGCGCTGGCGCTGAATAGCATTGCTCACATAGCTCAGCTCAGTGGTAAAAGGGTGGAACAAAAGGAACGACTCTCGTTCTGACTGAATCGGACATCAGGACATTAAAACTGAACTTCAGAGATAGGTGCCTTTTCAGTGCCAATGTGGCTTAATGAGGCCACAAGGTAGTGCCATTCCAGAAGCAATTCTAATCTGCAAAATAGCAACCCATGGGGGAGGTGAAGGTGGGGAAGGAGGAGGGAGACTTGCCTCTAAAGCCTGCAGGGAGGTTTCGAAAGGCAAAGTTACCTCTGGGCTCGGGCTCCTGAGAGCAGCCTTTCCAGTCTTTGCAGCAGCACAGCCCCATCTCAGTTGCTGCGTCTCTCCAAGCCTCACAGCCAACAGGTCATCATTATTCCCACGAGACTGTTCTCATCAAGTAGGTACCTCCAGCAGCATCCTAGGCAGCAGGTACCACAGGAGGATGCAAAGGGCCAGAGCTACATCGCTGGCCCCAAGTCAAGTCTTCCCGGGCTGTCGGCTGATGCTCAGACATGCTGTTCTCTCTGATCCCCCTGCACGTTTGTAACACTGCTGGCTGGACAGTTTTCCCTGCTTGTTTCCCAACTCGCACCAGCCCTCTAAGATGTGCAGCCCAAGCTCGTTCCCTGCCAAGTCCTGCAAACATCCCAAATACAAACAGACCCTGCTAATCAATTTGAGAACTAGCAGATTGTTGCCTCGGGTCTCCCCTCCTTTATCTCCTATATTTCTGGCTGGCCCTGGCACATTTCACTGGCTCCTTTGCCTATTAAACTTCTACCGCTTATTAATTATATGCACCCTTCTCTGAAGGAGTGAAAGGCCACGAGAGGGGGCTTTATGTGAGCAGCAGATGCCTGTTCTTTGATAGCCGGAGGCAGCAGACAGACTCTGAATGTAAACCCTAAGTGTGCAGAAAAAGACACCAGAAAGGCCATTTAACCTCATGCAAAATAATGTCAGCAGAAGAAAGAGACGTCTCATTCCCCTGCCTTTCCCCAGATTAAAGCCTTAACAGTATATCTCTGGGACTCTTTGCAGATATTGGGAAGCACTGAGGCCTGTGGAGACCTCGCTTTCTCTTAAAGGTCAGTGCCAGTGTAACAATATTCCATGGAGTTATTTAAACACCCACTTTTAATTGCATTAACTCAGCAAAGCACCAGCCATATAGATGAGGCACCGCTCACATTCTGATGTTTGTTTCAGGTCAAAGGGAAAATGTTATTAATCACGCTGAGCTTTACTGACTCTGATCATTCCAGGTTTGTTTTCTAGGCCGTTCAGCTCTCGGTTTTAAAACACACAGTGTCCCTGTTTCTTGAAGACCCGCTGCCTCGTAGGAGTGAATCCCTGCTGTGCATTTGACAGCGCAATACCGTGGTTTTGTTTTGCTTTGTACCTCTGATACACCAGAGCCCCTGTAAAGAGCTAGGATTGTGGAGCTCAATGATAAGGGACAGCAGAGGGACAGAAATTAGGAGGCACAAGCAAAAGATTGGATAAGAAAGAGATACAGAAGAGCAGTTCCAGGGGGCAAGAGGCCAAGCTGCAGAACTGAAGGGCCTTTTAACAGCAGCAATGAAGACACAGAGGATCAAACAGACAGAGAGAGACTGGCTGGGGCAAGATTATGGAGGATTTTAAAAACAAGGAACCTCATCTTGAAAAAAAAAAAACAAGTCAGGATGGGCCTGATCCTGAGAGGTGTACAGAACCTGTATCTCCTGTTGATTTCAATAAGAGTCTCAGGTGCCTACAGGTCCCTAGATTGGGATCCCAAAGCAGAAGAGATTGTCCCAGAGCAGCCAGAATGAATTAGAGGGTGGAAGTTTACTTGCCCTCTGACTAGTCAAGGTTTGTTTTTCAGGCGATTCAGAGGTAAGAGGTCCCTGCTGGACACACTGTTGCTATTTTTAGCTAGAGCCATCCCTAAATGCCAGCATTCTGTACTATGGTAGGAGATGCAAGTCCAGCTTTCCCAAACCAACTGCTGCAAGAGAATCAGTTGTTCTGTCTGTCTCTTCTTGTCTTGGAGAAACAACTGCAAGCCACTCTGAAATGAACTACGCTGGGCAGGCAAACCCTGTTCGGAAATGCCTTTTAGCCGTCAGCATCTCCAAAACCTTTCACAAGGAGAAAACAGAAGTCTGTGCAAAGAACATTAACAAAGAAAGAACCAGCTCTCTTCTCTGAAGCAAGATTCATTTTCTGAGCTTGCACTCCAGCCAAAGAGTGGGAGGGTGGACACACAAACCACCTGTCCACTATGCCTGGGTATTAAACTGGCAAAATCCCCTGAGTTCAGCACAAAACCAAACTCCAAACAGTCCACAGGAAAGGGGAAGCTTTCTACTTTCTGGACTATCTATATAACACATTTTCACTAGATTCCCCGATTGCCAGGTCAGAGAAGAGCAGGGAGGGGTTGTGGTCAGAGCACACTGTGCACCAGCAAACCCTGTCTAGCAGATGAGCCCTTGGGGGCAATTACAAGTTGGTACTGTATAATTTAAAGCAGTTCCTAGCCTTTATCTAGCAGTCACTCAGCCTTTATGTATTTTAAAGTGTAACTACTGCTAAGTACCACATAACCTCCAAGGGAGGATGTAGAATCCCCATCACAGGAGGTTTTAAAGAACAAGTTGGACAAACCTCTGTCAGGGCTGGTGTAGGTTTACTTGGTCCTGCAGGGGGCTGGACTTCATCACTTCTCAAGATCCCTTCCAGCCCAACATTCCTATGATCTCAGGTTGACCAATAGAGGCCACTGTTTAGTTAAACACATTTTGCTTTTAAACAATCCAAAAGTCAGTGTCACTTATTGAGAAATGCACAGACCTTAGAATGTGTTACGAATGTTTATGTTTACCAGGTGTCATTTCTTTACATTTAAATTCTAAGAACACTAAAGCATCCCAAAGAACCTTGGGAAGCCAACAAGAAGCTATTCTCTTTTTCTTTGTGAGCATTAAACTAAATGGCCCCAGGGGAACGCAGACAAGATTGTCATTCTTGGATTTCACATATAGTGACACTGTGATGCATTTAGAATAGAAATCTTTTCAAAATACAGTCTAAATAAACACAATGACAAGGGAAATGGGGGAAAGGGGAGCTTCTGATGTGTTCACCACGTGGCATTTGAATGCATTTTACATTGCTGGAGCTTTAGAATGAATATCAATTCTATGCACATAGGCTGGGATTTTCAAGAGTGCTCAAGATTGGTCTAACTCTGTTCTCACTGAGAATTTTACTAATCACAGAATCCAAGAAACTTAGGGCTGAAAGGACCCTCAAGACAGATGCACGTCTAACCTAATCTTAAAAATCCACAATGAGGAAGATCCCACATCCTCCCTAGTAACCAGTTCCAGGGCTGAACTATCATTATTGTTTGGAAGGTTCTAATGGGAGCAGAGTTAAGCCAGTACTGATTACTTTTGAAATCTCACCCATAATTTATATGCCCATGTCTTATTGAGACTCCCATATTCACACAAAACCAAGTCTCAAGAGCCTCCAAATCACAAAAGCAAATTCCTCACTCTGAAAAGGTCTTTTTGTAAATAAAGCTCTCCACTGTAAGCAATTTTCGAAGTGTGGGCATGTGTTCATCAGATATTGGTTGGCAAAAAGAAGGAGGAGGAAGAGGTGCTGGTGGTGGTTAGGAAAATGCTCAAAGAGCAAAGGATTAAAAACATTTCACATCATTATAGCTGCAAAGTTATTTATTCCTACCAAATAGATGGGGGGGAGGGGCAAAAGGCGATATTACATCCAGTTTAGCTGTGAAATTTCAGTAAAATAGCTGTGGTTTGACAGAGATGAGGAGATTAGAGGGAAGTTTAAAATAGCAAGCTACAGACAAATTATGTCTCTCCCTAATAATCTGAGACTCTGTATATCCAATGCGCACTATTTACTCATAGGACCCTTTATATGCCCTGTTAGTATCTAAAGAACCTGAAAACCCCACATACACTAGTACAGGGGTAGACAACCTATGGCACGGGTGCCGAAGGTGGCACACAAGCTGATTTTCAGTGGCACTCTCACTGCCCAGATCCTGGCCACCAGTCCGGGGGGATCTGCATTTTAATTTAATTTAAATGAAGCTTCTTAAACATTTTTAAAACCTTATTTACTTTACATATAACAATAGTTTAGTTATGTATTATAGATTTTTAGAAAGAGATCTTCTAAAAACATTAAAATGTATTACTGGCACGTGGAACCTTAAATTAGCGTGAATAAATGAAGACTCGGCACACCACTTCCGAAAGGTTGCCTACCCCTGCACTAGTATATCCTACATACAACAGCATGTGTACGCTGCATGTATTCTGTATACACTGTGCACCTCATTGACCAATCGTCATCTGACGTTTTAGAAATCACAAGATTTGCCACATAAAACTTTAGCTGACAAGTATATTTCTTGTCAAACCATTTGACTATAGTCAAACCATTTGACTATAGCTACATCTAGTAATGTAACTATAGGGTGGGACTCAGGACAGTAAGAAACACCTGCAGAGAGTTGACTACTTCAATGAGAAACAAGAACATCCTTGGACAACACCTCCATAAATGCAGAAGCCAGGTCTCCACGCCGCAGAATGAAGCCAAGATTCTTCTGTCTTGGACAAAAAGCCCATTTAACATGTCTCTGGGCCTAACACATAAACATGCAGCATCAAAGTGGATTGGCTCAGCAGCCAATGAATACAGCGAGGAGAGTGGAGTTGCCACCAAGAGGTGTTCATGGATGTAAAGATGACTCTGGGAACATCATCCTTCAACCTATTCACACTGAGATTAAGAAAAAGGTGCCCAGATTCTACTCCAAGAAGCTCTCATGACAGACACTTTCTCTCAGAGATGGACAAGAACGCTACTGTGTGCCTTCATGCCAGTAGCTTGATGCACGGGACAATCCAACGCATCCAGGAGGAGGAGCCTGGAGTGATAGTCATTGCTTGTTGCTGGCCGAGGAGGCGGCTATGGTGGTTGGATCTAGCCTATCAGAAAGTCAGTCTCCCATTTTCCTGCCCCTCAGGAGGGCTCTCCTCTTGCAAAGTCTGATCTTGCAACAGGAGCCAGAAAATCTGAAGCTGTGGCTTCTAAGAGAAGGCAACAGGAGAGTTACTCCGATGACCTGATGAATGCTTTATTAACCAGCTGCTCTCCTACTTGCATTTTGGGGATGCTAGGATCATGCAGTTATAGTTGCTGCTATTCCTCTGCCCCAGCTCAAATCTGGATTTTATGGTTTCTTGGTTTTTGTTAGAGGATCTTTTAGCAGCATTTACTTTCCATTTTTTCCACGCCCTATGTGGAAACAAATGCTTCCCAAATGATCCTGCTGCATGCTTTTCACACTGCCCGTATGTGTCATGGCTCTGGCTGCTGGGGAAATGCTCCCCTTTTTCATTTTAAACACTGCTGCTGTGTTTACAGGTTTTCTTTTTGTGTTCAAATCCTTCCTCAAGGACTGAATTTGCTTGGATACTGATAAGTGCCAGCGTCACTGTATGTCTCTAAAGGAAAATGAAATCAACTATAGGCTCCAGACAGAACAGCAAGAGACATGAGCCAATCTGACAGCTACTTTACAGGAGGTACATATCCAGAAAACTAGCCATCAGGCTTCTACAATGTCTATACTGGGACTTAAAAAAGGAATGAATTAATATTGACACAAGTTTTTCCAGAGAAAAAGCATAGGGCCTGCTTCAGATGAGTTACATAGGTATTTATAGCATGCTATAAACCACAGTATCTGACCACCTATGTGGTCTCTTCTAAAGCCAACCACCTATGAATCTACAGGTGATTAAACTCTCTCGTTTGCTCAAGAGTTAGAGGGCTTGTCACACAGGGTGAGTTGGCCCTTTATGGGCAGCTGGGCTCAGCCTGGATTAGCCTGCTTCTCAGGTGATGGGACTGAGGGGTTGGGGGATGTCACAGTCATGTGACCTGTGGGACTACATTATATAAGAGAAACCTGTAGCTGAGCCAGAGAAAGCTAGGGTGGGCTGTAAAGGACTGTGACTCACTGGGGGAGGCCTGTATGGAGGGTAAAGCCCTGGAAGACTGGCTTTTGCTCCAATAGAGGAGAGTTAATTCAATAGGATTGGGAGAGAATAGAATTGGCTGGGAAGAATGTAGGCTGAGGCAATGGATGTGCCCAGTGCTGCACCAGGTAAGCTGCTGCTACAGGCCCCAATGAATCCAGTGCCTCCTTGCCCATGAGATCTAGTCTACAGAGGACACTTAATCCTAGCTTCTGACCTTCCTGCGTCAGCCAGCTGTGGGGTTATAGTAATTATCCGGAGATGTGTGCACCTGTGACGTTCTCTAAAGGGACATGGTAAAGCCCACTGAATGCATCTTATAGCACAAGCAGCAGCCTGAGTAACACCCAGGGAGAGGAGCAAGGAAAAGAGACAGTGCTGGGATAGAACAGAATCCTTTGGGTGAAACGGAAAGATTGAAAATCCTACTGTGAATAAGGCCTACATTGGTGTTGGGTGATACCCAGCTTGAGTCACCTTCATTTTCAAGAGGAGAGGGCAGGGTGCTCAGTGCTCTCTGAAATTCAAGCACCCTTAAGATGTCAACTGGGCACCCAAAATAGTGAATCGCTTCCTAAAACACAGACATCTTGGTAAATTCTCCCTCCTTTTCTGTGATGGTGAAAAGTGCTGGAGAAAAAAATCTCGAAGACCAAGGGTCTATCTATCCAAAGGCAAGGGATAGCACGGTCAGTATCAGTGCAAGCAAAGGACCATGTATGCTCTTTGTTTACAGAGTTATGGATGGGATAACATGCTCTTGCTCAAGGTTACAGAGGTGACCACAAGCGGGTTCCTGATACTATCCAAACTCAGAAGATACACATGATGTGATGTGGCATCCCAACATCGAGCAGATTCGGGATTTACCCCCAAAACAAAGACACCATCTGTATGTGCTCTGGCTGATCCGAATTCTGAAGTTCGGGTCTCTGTAGTTCCACTGATTCCTAGCATGGAGGAACCATAATAACATAAGAATGGCTGTACTGGGTCAGACCAAAGGTCCATCCAGCCCAGTATCCTGTCTACCAACAGTGGCCAATGCCAGGTGCCCCAGAGTGAATGAACCTAACAGGTAATGATTAAGTGATCACTCTCTTGCCATCCATCACCCCGCTCTGACAAACAGAGGCTAGGGACACCATTCCTTACACATCCTGCCTAATAGCCATTAATGGACTTAACCTCCATGAATTTATCCAGTTCTCTTTTAAACCCTGTTATAGTCCTAGCCTTCACAGCCTCCTCAGGCAAGGAGTTCCACAGACTGACTATGCGCTGTGTGAAGAACTTCCTTTTATTTGTTTTAAACCTGCTGCCCATTAATTTCATTTGGTGGCCCCTAGTTCTTATATTACAGGAACAAGTAAATAACTTTTTGTCAGGATTGCCTCCCCACTCTGAACTCTAGGGTACAGATGTGGGGACCCGCATGAAAAAAGAAATAACCCCCACAAGCTTATTTTACCAGCTTGGGTTAAAATGTTTTTCCCCAGAACACAAATTCTTTTGTATTTGGACCTGGTACGCTGCCACCACCAAACTAGGTCTAGGGTAGTTTGGGACCCTTCTTTCCCTTTCCACTAACCCCCCAAACTTCCTCCTTCCCTGGGAAGCTTGAGAGAAAAAAAAAAAACAAACCTCGCCTGATCCTGCGAGACGTGCCCGATCCAAAACCAGGATCTTACACAATGAAAAACAAGCAGTCAGCTTCTTAAAAGAAAGATTTTAATAAAAGAAAAAAGAAAGGAATAAATCCCTTATAACCATCAATAGAACAGCATCTACCATAATCAACAAAAGGATTCAGAAACCAAACCTCTTCCCCGAGGCAATTTTCTCCCACAGTTGATATCTCTGCTGAAGCTTACAATATCAAGAAGCACCCAGCCAACACTCACCACTGAGAACTCTCCAAGTGATAAAGAGAAGGTAAACTTACTGACTACAGTACTTAATAGAATCTTATAGTTATAGTGAAAGACATAGCTGTGTTCATCCCATAGCCGAGGTGAACAGAGAGAGACCCAGAGAGAAACTGAAACTTAAAATCCTTTGTCTCTTGAGGAATTACTCATTGGTCAGTTGTCCACCTCTCAGGTTACCTTTAGCTTAACCCCTTACAGGTAAACACTAATTCTAGGCTACTTCACACTTATGACACTTTTCCTTATTCACTTTTTCCACCCCATTCATGATTTTATATACCTCTATCATATCCCCCCTTAGTCTCCTCTTTTCCAAGCTGAAAAGTCCTAGCCTCTTTAATCGCTCCTCCTATGGGATCTGAACATAAATTGTCATCTGAAGTGTCTGCCTAAGGGTTTACTCCAGAACCTGAGAGAGGTTACCCTGTGCACCAAAGGAAACCATCGGAGCGACTCAATCTGGAGTTGAAATAGTTGATAGTTAAGGCTGATGGGTGATACAGAGGCAGAATAATCCTCTCACTCTGTCTGGAGTGCGCAGATGCTCTAGTCTGACCTCACTAGTTACACTGGCAATTTATGACGTTAGGTTAGACATGTTGGGGTTTGGGGTATCAACTCAATAAGGAGGGAGGACTGTAATTGTGCGTGTTCTATGCCTGATCACTAGAGGGCATCTGTAGATATCAAGAGCCCTATTAGTGGAACAATAAAGAGTGTGTCAGAGCAAGAAGCAATGCAGTAGTTGAATAAAATAAACAAGTTACTCAGGTCTATGTTTTGGCTATTAGCCAAGATGGTCAGCGACGCAGCCCCATGCTCTGGTGTCCCAAAAATTCCAACTGCTAGAAACTGGGACTGGATTGCAGGGGATGGATCTCTGGATAATTGTCCTGTTCTGTTCTTCCCTATTAAGCATCTGGTATTGGACGCTGTTGGAAGACAGGATACTAGGCTAGTTGGGCCATTGGTCTGACCCAGTACAGCCAGTCTTATGTCTTAATTGGCAGGTTCCTGGGTCCAGAGGTAACAGATCTAACAATGGAGGTTGCGAGGGGCAGGCACACCACTGCTATCCCTGCACCCAAAAGTCCTTTGCTCTTAGAGCACCTGCCCATCTGAGGGTCTCAAGTGCTGTACAGGCCTGAAGAACTCACCCTCCCCTTGGGCCTACAGGGCACACAGGGAAAACAAAATTCATTCATGTCAGCTCCTGATCCCTTAATCCCCTTCTGATCCTCACCACCATCCAGCTTGCAACTCCTGTGTTGCTAGTTACTCCCTCATTCCACCCGTGATACCTTCATGGATCTCATACTAATAATGTTCAGGAGAGAGAGAATTGCTTGCACCAAAGAAATATTTTGAACATGGCACCATCTACCATCTTCACAGCTGTTACATGTTTAGGTCGCAATGCTGGCAACAAGGTGTGGGTGTTTCTGTTGCTCCACTGGGTGTGGCCATCAGGAAAAACTGATATGCAATCAAGACTGCTGAATCCATGGGGACCGAAACAAGGGCTGTATAAACGCCATTGAACTCTGGGTTTGTTCAACAGAGTTTGCACGAGAAAGTTTGTTCTCATAAGATTTTCTGCTAGGCTATGCAGCTCCAAACAGGGTGACCAGATAGTAAGTGTGAAAAATCAGGACAGAGGATCGGAAGGGGAGGGGGGAAATAGGTGCCCATATAAGACAAAGCCCAGAATATGGGACTGTCCCTATAAAATTGGGACATCTGGCCACCAAAGATCCAAATGACACAGACATGGTTATGCAAACCAAAATGCTCCATTAGCACCCACGGGCTGTCTACTTGAGAGATTTTTCCACTAATGTAACTTGACTGGTAGATATAACTACACCAATGTAACTAGACTGGTGTAACCCCATGTAAATGCTCTGCATTGGTGTCAAACGTACATCACTGCAGGAGTACAGGGGGCCTCTATCTTTGCATCAGTGTAACTACATTGGTGCAAGCGCCCCTAGTGCAGACAGGCTCTTAACAATCTACCAGTTTTCCAGCAGCCACAGGTTGGCCATGATAAAAGCACTGATCCTGGGGAGGCCAACGGTTGCAAGATTGTCCGTCATTGCAGGGAAGGCAGGTTCTCTTTGAACCAACCCTATTAGCCTAACCTCCCAGACCTTCCCCTGTAATGTGGGACTCTCCCACTTTCAAAGCTCTTATCTCCATTAGCCCCCCACTTATTTTTTTTCTCCCAGACTCATTTAGCATTAGACACCTGGTGGTTTAAAAGAAAAAACAGAGCTTATGAACAGAGCTTGAGTTCAGCATGATACAGAGCCTCCCTGGTACTAGGTGCGGGTGCAGTTATCAACATCTTAAGTGGATTGCAATTAGACCAGCTCTGGTTTATAGATGTCAAGCGCACAATAATCCTACATTTACAAAGCAATCTGTCTACATTGGCTGGGATTCAAGTCAGCCGTTGAAAGAATGTGCATGCCGGGGGGGTTCTGCACCTGCCAAGAAAATGGGGATGGAGAAAGGAAGCTTTGGGGAAAGTAAATGTTTAGAGCTGATTAAAAATACATGTTACAATTAGCACGGCCTGAACTCTAGTTTCTTTGAGGAAAAAAGCTATGTTCATGTCACCTGCAAAGGGTCTTGAAGGAAATAAGGAAGGCCACACTTCTTACAAACATGCTATAGTCACAGGGTTTGAGTCTGATCAGTTCTTTTATCACTGCTTATTTGTATTACAAAAGTACACTGAGCGACGTCAACCAGGTTGGGGTACTGTTGTGCTCAATGCTGTACAGATCAACTTTAACCCATAACCCCTTCCACCAAAAGCTTACATCAGCAAATCTTGTGCAGCTCCGCTGAAGTTTACACCAGTCATTCTCCACAGAAGCTGCTGCATCCTGAGCTCTTTTGAAATATTGCAGATAAACAAATGCAGGCACGGATCCTGCATAAACGAATGTACGTGCTTAACTGTATTCATAGATTCTGAAGCCCAGCAGGGACCATTATGATCATCTGCTGTGGAGCACAGGCCAGAGAATGTCATCCAGTGATTCCTGCCTCAAGCCAAGATTTTGTGGCTGAGCTAGTCCATACTTTACTTTATCACTGACGTTAACAGGTTGTAAAACATGAATTACACTTACATCACCAGGACCATGCAGGAGGATACAGTTAAGCACATCTGCTGGATGAGACCCTTAAACACCACCAAAATGAATGAAAATAGAGCAGCCAAGACCCATCAGTAGTTTTGAAAACATCAGTCCTAGCTAACAGGCACTTTAGAAACTCATAGCAGAAGTTAATGAAAGCTTTTAAAATTCTGTTCCCAAAACAATAGTTCTATTTCATGGAGTAAACACTTAAAAGAAAAATTCAAATCCGAAATGTTCTGCCCAAGGCTGCATGCCACATCCTTGTCAATCTCTCCCCTGTCTTGTTTAGAAAGCTTGGTGCAAGCTGGTGCCCACTGATAGCACAGTAGCATTTCTGGAGCATTTCAGAAGTAAACACAAGGAGGGCTTTGCGTGGGAGATCCTTGCAGCTGTTTGACAGCGGGCCAGCTGCCACTTCAAACTGGCTTTAGTAGATTATTCAGAAAGAAATGGGTTCATAAACATGCCGGATAGTAGTTTACCTATTAGAATTCCTTCTAGATGCTAGAGTGGTGCATTATCAGCTCTGCCTCTCCCCTCCCACGCCTTTATGTGGGCTGAGTACTGGAACGGTACTTTCTTTCTCCTACTGTCACGCCAAAGAACGATTCCCAGCTGATATTTTCAAGTTAGTATATTTTACTGAGCAGTTAAGCTGCCAGCACTATCAGGCACTCTAACTGCACCAAAAAAATTGCTGTAACTTTCAGGATCCCCCCTCCCCCTTAAATAAGGATCTTGAAACATTTAGCTTGTTGGGGTAGAGTTTCCTTCATTAGCATTATGAGGAGCAAACTGTCTGGTCTGTGTTTGATGTTGTAAAGCACAGACCAACCTTCCCTCCCTGCCACTCCACATTACTGAGGCTGTGGTCGGACTGGTGCAGGATTTGACTGAGACACACATAGGCCTTGTCTACAATGGTGGGAAAAACAGGCTGCATTCACACTGTGGCATGTAGCTCTGCCATGGGGGAGGCAGTGGGAAAGGACTCCAGAAGCAAGGAGTCAGTGTAAATAGCCATGTAGCCATGGGATACACTGCATGGGCATCTGGCGAGCCATACAAGGTATATACCCTTAGGCTCTGGTGTGTCTTTACTAGCCTAAGCAGTGCCTCACCATCCACACTGCTATTTATACGGGTGCTAAAGGGTGTGCAGTGTATGTTCTCTACACACGGCTGTATGTGTAGATTGTGACGGGTTGGATCACAGAAACCCCCTTGTGACTGCCAACCTAATGTGCTGGAACTACCTCTGAGCCCGTTTTCCCTGGCAACTTGGGACTTCAGTACCTTGCCTTGCTGAGCCAGACACACTAGCCTAACCCTAACCCCAACCCTAACCCGTAGTTACTGCTCTTTGTTCCAGTTTCTTTCAGGCATCTCTTTGGGATGGAGAGGTTATCTTTTGAGCCAGCTGAAGACAGAATGGAGGGGCTTCCAGAGCCTTATATAGTCTTTCTCTTGTGCAACATCACAGTCACAAGATGGGGTCTCTAGCCACCTGAGCAAGTTATATGTCTATGAATGATTCAGCATTTTGCAGGCCAGCGCCATTGTTTACATGTTAGTTTGAACGTTCCCAGGAAAGGCCGGATGTGGCATCTCTCAAAGTCCATTGTTAGTTAAGTACACCCAATTACCTGAGTAACCTCTTCACGCTGTGTTGACCAAATCTGTTTTATGTGCTTCCTACAGCAAACACTTTAAATACAAGCATAAAGCTAACGCTCATAACTTCAGATATAAAAATTATACATACATACAAATAGGATGAATACATTTGGTAGATCATAACCTTTACAGATATATGTTACATGGCATATCTAGCATAAAACATATTCCAGTTATGTCATATTTACACTCATAAGCATATTTCTATAAAGCATTATGGGGTGCAATGTCACATAGATGTAGCCATTCACAGAGCCTGCAGCTACATAGGGTTGCCACCTGTCCAGGTTTTACCCGAACAATCTGGTTTGGCTTCTGGCCTCATAATCTAAGATAGCCAGATGCGGCTTTAAGAAAATAGCTAGCATAAGAGAAGCTGTATGAGCAAACTGCATGAGCAGCTTTCTGCTTCCACTGCTCTGCTGCAGTATCTCATAAACTGAGTATTAGAAGAACAAATGGCAAGACAAACATAAGCATTAATATCCTGCACGTGAAACATTATCTGCCCCCTAGAGACACATTGATTTACTCCTTCCACGGTCAGAGTGAAAGAAAACATGCAGCCTCAGCAGAGAGTCTGACCCCTAGGCAGCTCAAACACACAAGATCAAGAGGGAAGATGTCACTAGGGATACTGATGGAGATAGTGCAAGTGAACCTACCTGCCATTCCAGCTCAGTAATGCCGGTAGGCCCTGGCCAACGAGTCTAAGCTTCATTATAGCCGTAATACAAGCTATGCCAAACCAGAAATCAGCCTTGTGTTTAACCCATTTAGAGCTGCGAGGCCACTATCAATTACACAGACAGGCCCCGATCCTGCAAACACTTGAATACAAGGGGAGTCCATCTGTCTTCAATGAGACCTCTCATGGGAGCATGTGTGGGATCAGGGCCTAAGCAATAAATGCACACATAGCTCATTTAGGGATTTTTTTTTTCTTTCTACGCACTTAGTAAATGCCAACCCTGAAATTCCCTTTTTCTATCACCAACAGTATGGTGTGAACTATTAGTTTAACCTGCTGCATATACTCCATTTTATTGCACTATTTTGTATAATACCTACTTCTTTTCATCTTTAAATCTCAAAAGCACTTTATAAAAACTGTTTTATTATCCTCATGTGGGGAAACTGAGTGACAAAGGGACTTGCCCAAAGACACCCACTAGGTCAGTGGCAGAGCATACAGAAGTCAAGTTTCCCTGGATCCACTTCAGAGCTCTGTCCATTAGGCCCATTTCTATAACATTGATGATCCTGAAGAATCCCAAAGCAATGTATAAAACCAACATATCAAACTGCATCAATCAGATAATTCACCCAGCAATTAAATGCAGCTACCTCTGGGGAAAGACAGAGTGTAAACCCACCACACAACATGCAGTAACAAGCCAGGAAGTGAAGAACAATACTGCTTCTGACTGAAATTGGCAGAAAACTTTAGGAAGGCAGAATACCTGTACAATTGTTATAAATTGTAATTTGGGCAGGGCACCTGTACCCAATAAAGCTACCCTTGCAAAGAATGCTAGGGGGTCTTCAGTGGTCACAAGAAGCTTTGGCCTTTTATTTCTCCTTGAAGGCAGTGTCCTCAATAGCAGAGCATGCCCTAGCAACACCTGGCTGGAGCACTGGCTCAATGGGAAGAAGCTGGGGAGGGGGGTCTTCATCTATTAAAGTTGGGTTGATAATGTGAAGCTAGCAACAGTTTTACGTGGTTCTCCCTAATCCAATTTTTA